>JAJPUD010014680.1:18923-40090 GCA_023553655.1 Myrmecobius fasciatus
TACAATTAAAAAAATTAAATCCTTCTTCTTTAAAATGTTATGGTATTTTCCATTTTGCTACAATTCCCTTAAGAGTACTTAGTTCCCTATTTATAAAATTTTTAAAAATAATAGAAAAAGTTAAATTGAAGGAAGGTAGTTGTTTTACTATTTATCCTTATTATTCCCTCCAAATTATGTATGGATACATTTCTAATAGCTTTTGTAGTATTTGAGTTCCAATTTCTACTTGAAACTCAGTATAATAATAATAATGGAGGTTTTAAAAAGTAATATTTAAATTAATAAAAAAATTATTAAAACCTCTTACATTTAAATCACAATACAAGTAAATTAAGGAGGTGGTTAATAAGTCTATGCTTTATGAACATGTGCAATGCATTTTTGCTAATGAGCTATGTAAAATTTAAATCATTTTCAGTAGTTTTGTAAGTGATTTTGGTCTACTACCTTTGCAGTGAAAAGGCAACATTTTCACTGTCTGTGAAACTGGAATTGCAATGTATTTAAAAAATTCTAGCCAGCCATAATGAGATTCTCCTGTTTCTGGTTCTTTCCATCCTGCCTGACATTGGAAAAGAAAGATGACCTTCTCTTGGTTTGGGAGATGCCTTAGAACTATTTCCAATAAAAGCTGTCATTAAATAGAGAGTGGATGGTCCTGTCTCTTTTGTGTTTATTATTTTCTGCTTTTTGGTGAAGAATATTAGAGATATGATCTCCTGAGCTTCAGAAAGTCATCATAATGAGAAACTAGAGTCATGGGAGCAGGAGTTTCTGAACAATTTCCAAGGCCAGAAAATGAGGAGAAAAGACTGGAACTACTTGCTTGATCCAGACTGTCAATAACAAAGATAGGGAAGTCATCCATCCTTCATCTGTGCCCCATTTATAATTGAACTTGATTTGATGCTTTATACACTTTATCTAGAAGTTTGAACCCATTCTCCCCAGGAATTGGACTGATATATAGAAAACTAATTCCTAGAGTAGTGAACTATTTCGTTGTGGTTGTGTGTAATATCTTGCTACTTAGGCTCAAAGAAAGTGTGAAGGTACAAATCTTTAGATAAGACAAAGCCCCCTTTCTGATAGAGTCTGCAAAATTTGTGACAGCAGACAAATCACTTAATCTTTCTCACAATCAGTCTGCTCAGTTTTGAAATGGTGATACTAATAGACCTTATTTCTCAGGATTGTTGCAAATATCAAATTGCAAAATATCTATGAATTGTTTTGAAAACTTTAATGCACTAAATAATTGATAGTTTTAATAGATGTTCCCTGAATGTTTATTATTCTACTTTGAATTCCTAGATTTAAGTTCTCTTTAAATGATGCAGAGAATTACAATTGTTTACTTTTAGATTACTGACCTCAGCAAGAAGTCACTTTTATTCATGAAATTAGTCATTGCTGTGGTAATTCATTAATAATAATGAAAATAGGGGGCAGCTAGGTGGCGCAGTGGATAGAGCACCAGCCCTGAAGTCAGGAAGACCTGAGTTCAAATCTGGTCTCATACACTTAACATTCCCTAGCTGTGTGACCTTGGGCAAATCACTCAGCCCCAATTGTCTCAGCAAAAAGCAAAAATAATAATGAAAATAATTATTTTTAATTTAGCCTTTATGAATCCATTTTCTTTATAAGATACTTTCTTGAAAAAGTTTATTAAAACATATTGTGACAGTGATTAAAACAAAGCTTTATGTGAAGTTTCAAGTGAGAGAGGTCATTACTTTTATCTTATTTCTTTTATTTTGTCTAGGGAAAAGGAAAACAAGAAGCAAATTCAGGTTGCTTCTTGAAAAAATTTTCTATTGTTTTTTGGACAGTTTGAAGGGGTCTTTGTATGACATTTTTCTAGCTATTGACCAGAACCTGGGCACCATATGTGCCATGTAACCCTGAGAGAAGAATGAAGAGTTTGTATGATTATAATTCTTTGGGGGCAAGTTCCCTGACATTACTGGACTCACACAGGGATCTAAAGAGGAAAATCGAGCTAAAAATCAATTTTAACTGAAAACCTAAAAAGGCTAATCAATGGAAATTTTGTACCTCTTAACCATAATGATATAAAAAGGAAAAGAAAAGGTTTGGCAAGCAATGCACATAATATGACAACTTTCTTCATTCTTAATATACAATTTAAATTCTTAACAAAATGTTATCAGATGTATTTGAAGTACATAGGGTCAACTTCCTATTTCCTCCGTTTTATTGTACAGAAACTTAAGGGATGTTATTTAAAGGAATTAATCATGATGGTCAGTATCATCTCCTTTCTGGGAATCAACATTTAAATCCCTGGTGGGCACTAATTTCTCTACATATATGAAGAACTCTAGGTTTTTGGAACAACCACTGGTGATTCTACCATAACAAGTTTTAGTTAATAAACTAAAAGAAAGGAACAGAGAGGAGAGTAGTTTCTTTCAGTTAGAACCATTGAATCACAGAAATATAAGAGAAAGATGGAGTGAAAGATATCAAGTGTACCCTGGTCCCTTTGCTGAGGTCCACACTGAACTGTGTGATTTGTGCAAAATTATGCAGCAGTAAGTATTACTATTAAAACTCAGTATATAGTACTATATAGTACATTTTGTCCATGTTTTCCTTGTACTTTACCTGGGAAAGGGACTTTTGTTTCTGTGTTTGATAACAAATAAACTGATAGTGGAGATATTAAGAGTCTTCTTGCCTCTGTTGAAGCCCAGAGCTAATCCATAGGGGGTCAACATCCTCCAAAGCCCTACTGTGGAAGAAGGTATATAGCTTCTTGAGAATTATGATACATGGGGGGCAGAGCCAAGATGGCAAACTGCAGACAGCATTCACTGTGAGCTCCTGAGACCTTCCCTCAGACCCAGACAAATTGAGCCTCTGAACTGGTTCTGGAGTGAGGGCACCACCAAACACTTGGACTACAACGCACTTCTATCAAATATCTACTTTGAAAGAACTTCTGAGGTCAGTTTTAGACGGGCGGGGGATCGAGCAGCTCCCGGCGCTCAGACGCCAGTGCACAGCCGGGATGCAAGTCTGGGGCTGGGACGGACCAGAAGATTTTAGGCTGCCAGGAACTCCCTGGGAGATGCCTGGGCCACTTTGCTCTGCTTGCGGGCAGGTGCTTTGGCAGGTCTACCTTTGATAAAGGGTGGATTGAGAGCAGCTGAAAGTGTGGTCTTAGTGCAGATCTAGCCAGATCAGCCCCAGACCGGAAGTCAACTCGGCAAAATGCCCCAGGGAAAATTGAAATCCCTGCTGCTGCTGCAGAATTCCCTGTTGGTGACTGATACTTCAACTCAAAAGCATGAGCAAGAAGAAGAGAGCTCTCACCATAGACAGCTTTGTCTATGGAGAGAAACTAGTGCAGTCCCCAGATCCTGAGATTCTGAAAACAATCCCAGATAAAGCCACAAAGGTTGACTTATGCTGGTCTCTCTTTCAGAAGGCTTACCTGGAAGATTGCATAAAGAATCTTAAAAGAGAGCTAGAAGAAGATTGGGAAAATAAACTGAGAGCAGTGCAAGAAGGAAATATCACCCTGCAACAGAGATGTGAAAAACTGGAAAATAAGTCTGGTGAATTGGAAAAAGTCGCCAACTCACTGGAAAATAAAAATAGTGAATTGGTAAAAGACAACAATTCACTGAAAAACGAAATTAGTGAATTGGAAAAAGACAAAAATTCACTGAAAAACAAAATTAGTGAATTGAAAAAAGACAAAAATTCACTGAAAAACAAAATTGGTAAATTGCAAAAAGACAACAATTCACTGAGAATTATGATACATCTCTGAAGGAGATGGAAAGAACTTACCTTTCCATAATAGAGATGTCTAGGAAAATACATTTCAATTGCTTTTCAATAATCAGTTATCATGATACATCTTTCTGAGGAATTGTACTACATTGCTAGACAAAGAGATGACACTAAAAGAAGAAGCAAAAAAAATAGATTATTTATTCAGAGCAAAGATGCAGCCCCAAAAGCATCACCTTAGCTGAGGAGAGATTATAAAGCATAAAAGAAAATATTGTGAATGTTATAAAAAGTACAGCCACAAATTTAGAAACATGTGGGGACTTGTTCCAAGTTCCTAATATTTTTTATTAAATTTTTAAAGTTCTCATTTTTTTAAAACTTTGAGTTTCATATTAGTTTTATCCCTTCAGCCCCTCCCCTAGATATTGAGCAAATAATAAATATGATATCATTTATATATTTGAAACTATGCAAAATATATTTCCATATTAGCCATGTTGGAAAAAAAAGCAATAAAAATCAGGAAAGTGAAAAAAAAAAAAAAAACAACCCTGTATTTCAATTTGCACTCAATTCATCAGTTCCCCATCTGGTACATATAATTTTTCATTCTGAATCCTTAAGAATTGTCTTTGATCTTTGTCTTGTTGAGAACTAGCTAAGTCTTTCATAGTTGATCATGGTTATCATGTTTATAATATTATTGCGAATATTTATAATGATTTCCTGGTTCATTTTGCATCAATTCATATAAGAGTTCTCAGGTTTTTCTGAAATCATCGCTTTCATCATTTCTTATAGTATTGTATTATAGTATTCCATGATAATAATATGCCAAAGTTTACTCAGTCATTTCATAATTTATAGGCATATCCTTAGATTCTAATTCTTTGCTATCAAAAAAAAAAAGAGTTGCTATCAACATTTACAATCACATAAGTCATTTTTCTTTCCCTGTGATTTCTTTGGGATGTAGGCTGACTAGTGATATTGTCGGATCATATAATATGCACAGTTTTATAGTCTTTTAGATATCATTCCAAACTGTTTTCTGGATGGTTGGATCAGTTCCAGCTCCACAAACAGTACATTAGCATCTCAATTTTCCATATCCTTTCCAGTATTTATTATTTTTGTCCGTCATGTTAACCAAACTGATAGGCTTCAAGTTTTAATTTAAAAACATTTTTTTTTTGGTCTTGGGATTGTTGTAATTTATATTTCTCTATTTGATAGTCATTTTGAGAATTTTACATAACTATAGGTACTTTTAATTTCTTATTCTGAAAATTGCCTCTTTATGTTCTTTAAATATTTTTAAATTGGGGAATGACTTTTATTTTTTTATATATACTTTTTACCTAGTTCCCCATATATTTGAGAAATAAGGTGTTTTTCAAAGAAAAAAAATTGAAGTAAATTTTCCCGAGTTTCCTGTTTTCTCTTGACTTCATTCATTTTGTTTGTTCAAACATTTGACATTTTATGTAATCAAATTATCTATTATAATCCCCATGATCCTCTCTATCCCTTGTTTGGGAATCCATAGATTTGACAGTAAAATGCTCCAAGTTCACTTAATTTGCTCATGATATCACCATTTAAATTATGTTTTTTTTTGCCTTGGCATATTTTATTATATAGATTTAAATTTTTGTCTGTGTCTAATTTCCACCAAACTACTTTGAAGTTTTTCCAGATTTGGGCTATGGAGGACCTGGGATTAAGTCCTGTTTTTGGTTCATTTGGGTTGGATAGCTCTGGTTAAGTCAACTTCCAAGCATGATAGGGAACTAAGTCTATAAATTGCAGAGAAAGTATCAACCTGGATTACTAGAGAGAGTTTCTTCACCTTGTATTTATTAAATTTATGAAATCAGATGTCCAGCTCCTATTACAATTATTAATTACTTAAAATTTAGTTAACAATTATCTAACCTGAATTTATTTCTTTTGAAACAAAATGCATTAAATACTTCTAATTTTATAACTATTTTTAACTACAATATTTAAAAAGTTGAATTAAATTAAGGTAAATTTAATTTTAAAATCTGGTATTATTTTTTGATATTAAATAACATTTAAATATTTGTCTGTGTAGCACACACCATTTCTTTTAGAAATTTTCCTTTAGTACAGGTAGAATAATGACAGGATTATAATTTTGAAAAATTGAAACTATGCCACTCCCTCTGAATACACCAACAATTTAAAGAAATAATTTACAGATTACTAAAAACATTGGTTGTAATGCTATAAATACACATTTTTCTGAGAATTTATTTAGAATTTTTAGTAGCAATATGTTTGAGATATAAAGAATTCTCAAGAGAGTGTTCATTTAAATTTTATTTACTTTCACCTGCCTCATTAATTGCCTTTCTCTTAAATTACTTCCTAAATTACCAAACATTAGGTTGATAAGTCTATCCATATCCTTTGAATCTTTCTCAAACTACTAATTATGTCTGCCGGTAGTTATCTCTGTGTCTGAAAAACCTGCATTTATCTTTATGCTCCAAAACACTCTAAAGACAATACTGCTGGGTTACACCAAGTATCATTTATTTGAAAGGCTACCTTGAGAATAAGCCTAATGCATAGACCGTGAATACAAATTAATATAACTTTTTCACTTTTATTTTAGTATTAATGTCATTTCTTATCTTTATTCTTGGGATAGTGTAACAAAAAAAAATTGCTATAGGAGATCTTCCATCATTCTACCCAAGATACCCAAGCTTATACCTCAATAGATCCAAAGAATAGTTCCATTCCAGCTGTCAGATTGAAGAGAATAGTAGTCATGTTTTAGCACAAAAGACTGAGATCCAGGAATAGGATACCTATGATGAAGTTTTTTGGGGAAAAAATAGATTGATATGTTTAGTCTAAAGTCGAAAAACAAGAAACCTGCAAAAATCAGTGTCTGGTAAACAAAGAAGGAAAAAGTTGAGTAAAATTAGAAAAGAAATGTCTTACGAATGAGGATTGCTTTATTCTTAGCTTTTGTGTGTGCAGAATATATTACATTATTTGGAATCGTAGACTGATATAGTTAGTAATTTTATGAAATTAAATATAGGGGTTAAAATATGCATGTATATGCACATGCATACATATATGCATATACATATATGAATGTATATACAAACACAAACATAAATATATACTGTATACATATATATCATACATGTATACAAATACATCCATGTATATATATATATATATACATGCACACATATATACACAACTATATGCAGATACATATGCTTATATGTAATGTTTATAACTTTATTTCACTCATATGCATAAACATGTATACACAAATACACACACACATACACACACACACACACATATATATGTACACACATATATATATATAGAAATACATTAGTTAGTGATCAGATAGATTGTGAATATATATATTTCTGTATTTTTTTCTTAGGATGTCTGGATTCAATGATTGGTTTCTGCCATGAATAAACATGTATAAACACCATAAAATCTAGTGAAAATTCTGATAGTAATTTGATATGAGTCATGTCAATGGGGGGGAAGCAGTAGCTTGATACACAAAAGGATCTTTGTTTCATGATGAAAAGTTTAGACATTTTTATAAATTATAAGTCAACATCCACTTAGCAAAAAAACTTTGATGGCTCCCTGTTGCCTCTAGAATGAGACACAAACTAACCACTTTGATTTGTAATGTCCTGTGGAGTTTGATCCTAGATTATATTCTAGCCTTTTTTCATGTTATTTTCCTTCATACTCTCTAAATTCCAAACAAATTGTCCTACTTGTTACTCCCAAGGATTAGTATTTTATTTCTGCTTTCACGCCTTTTGATATTCTCTTTACAAAGTTCACTATGAGATCCCTTTTAACCTTCTTCCTCTTAAAATTCATTGCTTTACTCAAAGTTCAGTCATTTGTGTTTTCTAGTTCCTCTTTCTCCTTAAAGAATTATATGGATAATTATTTATGGGTAAAGAAGTTTCTTTTTCTCAATAGAATGTAAACTGCTTGGGAGTAAAGAAATCTTTTTTACTTTGTTTTTGTTACTCAGCATCCATCTCATCCATTGCATTGCTGTTTTACAGATGCAAAATTTCGTTAGTAAAGAAATAATAAAAACACTTTCTAACAAAGTAGATTGATGACTATTTTTTAATTTAAATTCTTATAGAATTCCATGCACCATTCAAAAATATAATTCTCTCTCTACCCCATGAACAAAGACATGTATGCATATAAATAAATGCACATAAACATTTATATAAATACTTAATAAAACATGTTGGAGTAGATTAGATTGAAATTCATTCAAACTACTTTTTTGTGGTCTATAGGGGTAGTGCTTAGATAAGACCATTTTTTAATGATTGAACTTGACCAATTAAACTTATGTGAGTATTTCATTTATTCAAATAGCTAAGCTAGCAAGTATAGGCATATATAGAATTAGAATTTTTATATGACTGAGTAAAACACCCCAAGTGGCATACCACATTCTTGTTAAGTATTTGAGTTCTTGTGAACTGTCTGAATGCTAGAAGAGACATCGTAGAAGCAATGCAATTAGAAAAAAGGATGACCCTTTAAATTATTGACTAGATCTTACTTAAATGGAAATTACACACACACATATGTGTAATGTATATTATAAGATCTATGTGTAAATATTCACATATTTCTATACATGTGTGTATAAATATGCATAGGGATTTATGTGTACATTTCTAATTAGGTTTATATGTGTGTGTTTCATTTGGAAATATCTAGGGAATATGAGGTGTCACATCAAAGATTAACATGTATTTGTGAACACTGAATGTGTCACAACTAAAATTTTTCTGCATAAGAGTTACATTCACAAAGAAAAAAATTGATCGGTTAAAGTTTACATAACTTCCAAACCAAGCTTCTTTTTATTTCCACTGCTGCATTGTTCTTTGAAGTAGTTCAGACTAACACCTCAGTAATTATTGTTAAAGATGTTTGTAACTCCAGTGAATATTATGAAATTGAGATGAATAATGAGTCTGTCTTTGTGTAGCTTCAGCTATATATATGTATTTATATAAATATATATTTAGAAAATGTATATATTGTTATTGCTTAAATGATCTTTCAAATATGCATACACATGCTCATCCAAAAGATAACTGCTTCATTTATAACCATTCTATCATCTACCAACTACCTTATAATAGTCTAAACTTTTAAAGAGAGGAACCTTAATGTTATTTTTTTCTTAGTCTATAAATGTTGCAGCTATTTCTCCTGACTCTGATAATGCTACTCCTGGGTATAAAGAGCATACTCAGCATTTGTGCTGGGAATCCCATTAACCTTATATCGTGAGTATGTGCACGTGTGTGTGTGTGTGTGTGTGTGTGTGTGTGTGTGCATGCGTGCACCCTTGTATTGGTTCTTGCAGCATATTGGGCTGGTTTTTTTTTCAGCAAATTTTTATGTTCTTTCAATCCCTTAGCACAGTAAGTTTAATCAATTTTACTTGTCTTTTTCCCTTTTTCAGAGACAAAATATATTGTTCTTCTCCTGGAAAAAACCTTTTTAGAATTGTCACAGAAGACTATACAAAAACAACTTCAGGGATTTTTTTTTTTAAAAGGAATATTGTTAACCCCTTTTCTTGGGTAGAGATGGGGGTGGAGAACTGAAGCTGTTTATAAGAATCCAAGTGTTATTTAATGTATGCTTAAGTATTTCAATGCTAACCATATTTGGAAATGATTTAAAATTCACACTTTGGTATAATTAACTGCAATCTGTTCTCTGTCTCTGTCTGTCTGTCTGTCTATGTGTCTCTGTCTCTTTCTCTGTGTCTCTGTCTCTCTCTGTCTCTCTGTCTCTGTCTCTCTCTCTGTGTTTCTCTCTCTCTCACACACACACACACACACACACACACACACACACACACACACACATGCATATCTATAGAAACAAGCAATCTATATGAATTTGGAGGAAATAAGAATGCTAAATGTTGGACCATGTTTTGTCCTATATTCCCAAAGTCCATTGAAATGAACAACTTTTAAACCAACTTAATGCCATTGTAATGACATATTCTACCAGATATATGAGAAATAGAAACCTTAGATATCACTGTTTGAATGACTGGTACAATTTTTCTTTTTCTCAATTCTCTTCTGAATTCTAGTCTAAATCATCAACTGTCTATTTGAGATTTTGAAGGCATCTTAAACACCATATGGCCAAAAAGAGAAAACATTTTCTTTGTCCAAAACTTATTTTTCTTCCAAATTTATCTGCTTGAATCTAGGAAAAAGCACACTTCCAGTCACCCAAAGACTGGCAAGATCATAATTATCCTTGATTATTCACTTGCCCTCCTAGCCCCTTATCTAATAACTTGCTAAATCTTTTAAATTCTGCCTCCACAAACTCTTGGACCTGTTTCTTCCTCTCTCATCACATGACTACCACCCTATTCCAGGCTTTCAGTATTACAATAGCCAGGAAATAGTTCTCTTAATTTTACAAACTTCTGTTCTCCAATCCATTCTCTAAGTAGCTGCCAAAATGATCGAACAAAGGAAAGATCTCACCATGGGGACTATATTTTCAAAAAACCTCAATAGCTTTCTGTTTCCTTTAGGACAATATAGAAACTCCTTGTTTATCCTCTAAAGCCCATCACAGTTTAGTACCAGTTGTTGGGTGGAGTTCATTCATTTGTGTCCAACTATTCATGACTCTCTGAACTATATGGTCCATGGGGTTTTCTTAACAAAGATAACTGGAGTAGTCTGCCATTTCCTTCTCAAGTTATTGTTAGTTGTTGTTCATCAGCTGTTCTCAAAGAGGAACAGTGACATCATGAGGGTGATGGCTTGACATTCTAGGGTCCTCCCTAGTGGATTAAGGCAAATATACTTTGTTGGGGTCACAAAACTAGTAAGTGTCTGAGGCCAAATTTGAACGCAGTTCTTCCTGACTCTTGACCTACCACTCTATAAACTGAGCCCTCTAGCTGCCTCAGATTATCTTTTCATTTCAGACAGTGATGATTTGTGTTAGAAATGGGTTTTGTTCTGGTCCCCCAACCACCCATCTCTCTTATAGCTAGTTCTATAAATAAGTTTGCAAATATACAATATAAAATGACAATATCAGGAAGTAAGGTTACAAAGAGGAACATAGAAGTCATTTATAGAACATCCCCAAAATCAGAGCAACCTGATTTGCAGCCAATATCATATATTAATAAAAATTCACATCCTAAGAATATATGTTGAGTCAGAGGAAGATTTTTAAGTCTTACTGTCAGAGCGTTTTCTCGTGATATGTAAATGTTATATAAATTTTAGACATAAGCAATAACATAAACAACAAACATTGTTGATTACTGAGACAATTTAGATGTATTAATGAACCAAGCTCAAAGGGTCAAAGATAACTTACTCTACCCCCCAAACCCTATAAAAATGAAACCCCCAAATTCCACAATCTCATGTACACTTCTATCTCCATCTGAGTTTATGGTACTAAATGCTCCCAATTCTAATTTACAAGAGTTACAGTGACATTCCCCAATCACTTCCCCACCACTACCTGTCTTACTTTACCACCCCATCCTCATGTCTGAACTGTCAGCTTCTGTACTTTCTTTTCCTCTTCCCCATATCATCTATGCCTTATTGAAGTATGATTGTAACCTCATTTATCATTATCTTTATGATTTTTTCCAATGAGTGCCCTAAAACAAAGACTCCTGACTCCATTTCATAATTTCATAAATTATCAATTTATGAGTTTAAATAGATCTTTCCTAACAATTTACTTGGAAATAAGAACGTATCCCTCTGTGTGTGTGCACACATGCATGTGTGTTTGTGTGCATGTGTATTTCAGTGAGATTGAATGTGTGTGATTTGAATATGAATAGAAGGTAAAGTGATTTAGTTGTAAAATGGAGAATTCAAATATAATCTGCTTGTTTCTGATTAATAGAATAATACTCTATTGTGGTATTCTTCTTCTCTGTCTTTCTGTATAGATTGTTAGACAGATAGATACATATATATGTGTGTATATATATATGTATATATATACGTATACATACAAATACTATATCTATATGCTATATATAAATGTATTATTTGTGTGCATATATATGTGTGTGTGTATGTGTGTGTGTGTATGTGTATATGTATTTATAGTGCTTTATATCCCCTAATTTTGTTTGACTATATTTATCTATTGAATGATTTCCCTAGTCTTTGCTAATTATTTAATCTCAATTTTCCAATTTAATCCTTTGATAACTGTTTGAGTCCTGATCAAATATTTACTTTTAGAATTTATGTTGTTCTTCTAGTTAGGTATTCTATTTACACTGAGTTATGTGATTTTAGACTTTCTTGTTTAATCTGGGATAGTCCTAAGAGCCAAATAAAGGAAACATTCTTTTATATATCCTAAGTTGAAGCTAATGATTTATGAGACTTAAAACTTAGTGAATCTTAGACTACACAAAGAAATTATTTACACTATATAGAAAGGGAACGTAAAGAATAAGAAGGATTCTATCTGAAGAATGTGTCTATCTTTCCAAAATGAAAATTGGAAAATTATAAATAAAAGTAAAATAATTGGCATGAGTTGTGATTAGGATAAAGTGAACATATTTTAAATATCTGATTATCATCTTTCATATCCTATTCAAATAGGTAAAATATTTATAGTTTTTATCTATATAGAGAAAATTCTTGGATAAAGCATATACATATATACATACATAAATATGTATGTGAATTTCACTTTAAGTAGATGACTATTAAGTATCTCACATGTTAAAGAAAGTCTTTGAATTTACCCTAAGCTTTTTTCAGTCTTCATGCACCAGCATGATGCTGTTCTTGATTTACTCTGTGTGGAGGTTCAGCCTCTGCGGGGAACTAGGTTCTGGAATGGAGGGTTGGAGTTAGCAAAGTGGAACAAGAGACAGCACACTCTATGGTGTGGTCATCACGTTCGATTTATTGGCAAAAGCTTGTTCAAAATATTCAAGAAAGCTTGTGATTTTTATAGTCTTACAAAGTTAGGGTTGATTAGAGATAGGACAATTATTTGGCTAGGATTACAAGATTTTCTTGGGGCCCAGAAATTTCCAGGACCGCAGGTACAATACTTCTTAGAAAAAAAGATTGTACAGAATAAATTTATCAAACAATATAATAATAGTGAAACTTTAACTAAAGGTAAATGTACCTTGTGGTCATCACGTCATATCTGGCAGAACATGAGCTTCTCTAAAAATGTCATATTTACTTATTCCAAGACTTATACAATGCTTTTTAATTTTTAACATCGTCATAAGATATTATATAATAGACATTTAATTTTCTCAAGGACTTTATTTTCTTCAGCCCATTTATTAATCACTCATACAATAGCTTGTTTTGTGTAGGGGTCAGTAAACCATGCAATGGCCTACTTCTCTTACTTTTTTCCCATGACTTACTTGCTACCAATGTGTCCATCTATCACTGATGTTTACTGTTCTTTTCATCATATCATTATTTATGTAAGCTCTGCATAGGGGAGTGAAGAACCAGGTTGATTGAATTTGGAATTGTTTCAAACAAGAGGGAGTAATTGGAGATTTCTTTTGGAGTTTTGGGGGAAAGCTATCAATTTCCCAAGTTTCCCAGTCTCTAAGTTTGTTCAATGCTTCACTAGTAAAGAAACCTTTCATGTTTAGGCAGAAAGTACAAAGGGGCTTTTTTGGGGGTGAAGGGCTTCGTGCTCACCTCATTGTGATGGATGGGTATATATATACAGCTATGCTAAGAATTCCTAGGACAGAAATTAAGCAAATAATCATTAACCAAATGTATCCCTGAATGCTTAGTTCTGTAGAGGCTTCTTCATGTTGCCTTGCACATGAGGGTCAAGACCCTGTGGAGACCTTGTCATTCCATCCAGGGTCTTTGACTCCCAGCATACTCCCAGCAACTCTCTCTTGCTTGTGTCTATATGAATACTCACATGTATGCATGTATGTACACACACATATGTATTTATGCATGCATGCATTTCTGAATCTGTTATTTCTTTATTATACAAAGCAATGCCCCTCAGTCATTCAGTGTATTGGTTTGAGACCTTGCGAATCTCCTCTAGGCCTCACAAGCAAGACTGTCTGACATTTGGACTTTAATTCCAGCTCTCTGTATCATGAGCACTTCTGCCCAGTCAGTCATTTCTGAATCTCTCCATACCAAGATTTTGAAATACCTTTCTTCAGGATCTAAACTGATTTCTTAGCTCCTTCCCAATGATAAATCTCTTTTTTTATCAACATAGAACAACAAATATTTTACTATAATCTTGGAGCTTCTAAGAGTATTAACAATTAAGTGACATGCCCAGAATAGCATAGCCAATATTTATGGGATGTGGTTTTGAGCCCATGTTTCTTTGACCTTAAAATCACTTCTATCCATTATATTATAATTTCATTTTTAACATATTATTTGAAAACATAATAAGATCTTGTTCAACCTCCACATGAAGGTGGTTTTTAGGATAAATAATTTCTTTGAAAGGTAGTTTTTAAATAACAACTTAGAGGGGAAAAGGTACCTTGTCAATTTTAACTTGCCATTTTTACTTTGTAACTTTGCAAATTTTAACTTTAAATAAACAATACAAAATTCCTGTTTTCATCACCTGTGTCAAATTTGATTCAGGTTTTATATTCAATCTCTCAGATTTTATTCCTGGACTAATCTAATAGGCATTGAAGATTTTGGAGGACTAATGCTCTAGCAATCCTTTCATTCCTGAACTGAATTTTCTGCCTACTTAACTTTCTGTGTTGCTTTTATAGAATTCTAGGAAAACTGTATAACATTATATACTAAATGGAATATATTAAATGGAAAATACTATTATGGAAAAATCCACATCTTAGAGGAGATTGTTATTATCAGGTAAAAAAAGAGGGCAAAAAAGCTTGTAATTATCACTGGAAATTCATTGTTAGATGTCATATGAGACAAGTAAAAGAATTAATTACTAAATGGGGTGTTCAGGGAGGACAAGAACCTGTGGTCTAACAGCTTGGAAAGCCCTTTCTGGCCTAATTGTCAACCTTTGGTGTTCACCTGTCACTCAGATCTCACCTTGGGTTCCAAGAAACTGCAGCATGAGCAGCAGCCGTATCCTGGTAAAGCCATCTCAACAGACAAGCTAAACCAGGTTTAGGGTAACCAGCAGGGCAAAAATCTGTCACTGTGTTAGGGGAAGGTAAACACTTCCCCTCCCAGAAGGAGTGGATGATAGCAATTTGTTCCAAAGCCATAAAAAAGAGTGAAGCAGATGCTGTGGGAGCAATTGGAACTTGATCAGTTTTTGAAGATGTCAAGGTTATCCTCCCAAGTCATCACCAGCTGTTTTAATTTTGTCTTCCCATTGGACATTGATGACTATGAAGAGAGAATGGAGCTGATGACTTTGTGCAACTCTGCCTCACTTAAATCCATTTCACGTGCAAATCAAATTTTCACATTATGATGTCATAGGTATTCTTTGAAACAATAGGTCTTCTTTGAAACAAAAGGCAAAAAACAAAGTAAAAATTTCGATTAAGTGATATGAAAAGGTTAACCATATGGGCTTATCAAGCACAAAAAGTTAAGAGAAAATATTTCTGTATCTAAGACAATTGGTGTGATAAGGAAATGTGAAAGGGGACTTATTTAGTATGATGTTATTGCCTTTCTAAAGTCATGGAATTGTTTTTGAATGTACAGATATTGAACTCCATTAACCTAAATCTTAATGCCTTGCTAAAAAGTTTCTAAGTATCTGAGTTCTGATACCAATCATTTCCCTTACTGACTCCTGCTGTCCAATCATTCTATTATCAATTATTTCACATTCCAGTCCTGATCTCTCTCTCTTGCCTCTGAACTTAATGTCATGGTCTCAATTATCTGACTAATCGCAATACAACTTGCTCCTGCTATTGAGGAATTTTTCAATTTGGGTTCTTGAACATCACAAGAAGAACCCCACATATAATTAAATATGGAGACTAGAAGTTAAATATCCTGTATAGAACGGAATGTAATTAAGAATATGCTAAGGAAAAATAATTTCGCACAGCAATTTTAGTTTTTATAAGATTTTAGACCTGGTTAGCAAATAAGATTGGTCAACAATGTTCTCCATCAATTTACAATAGTTAAATAATATCTTTCAATAAAGAAAAAGTAGTTCAGGAAGTTGAAGGATCAAATGGAGAATAAAAAGAGGTTTTCTATGAGAATGAGTTTCAAATATTAGGCAGCATTTGCAATTGAGGTGGAAAGTATTCTCTTTTCTAGAGCAACAAATAGGAAAGTTTTGAGATATTTATATATATATGTATATATATATAGTATTTATTTAATATTTTCCCTTAGTTACATACAAAACAAATTTTTTTCATTTCCTTTTTTGAGTTCTAGGTTCTCTCTCCTATTCCCACCTACAATTAAGAAATAAGGTGTAAAGTTATATAAAATATTTCCATAAAATCCAAGTTGTGACGGAAAACATAGATCTTCCACTCTAATGAAAATAAAATCAAACAAGAAAAATTAAGTTAAAAAGAAACAGAGATATGGAAAAAGAGAGAATGCTTCAATTTGTATTCAGACATAATTAGTTTCCCCCGTGGGTATGAATGGGGTTTTCATAAGTCTTTCAGAATAGTCTTAGATGATTGTACCACTGAGAATAGCAAAATCATTTACAGCTTGTCATCTCAGAGCATTGTTTTTACTTGGTATACAGTACATTTCACTTTGCTTGAATTCATGGAGAACTTTCCAGGATTTTTGTTTTGTTTTGTTTTGTTTTGTTTTTTTTCAGACCATACTGGTATTCATTTCCCAAGAACAATAATATTCCATCAGAAACATATACCACAGTTTATTGAACCATTTTCCAATTAATAAGCATCCCCTCAATTTGCACTTTTTTTGCCCTGAAAAGATAGCCGCTATGAATATTTTTTGTATATATAGGCCTTTTTTATTTCTTTTTTTGAAATCTTTTGGTGTCTATGCCTAGTAGTGATGTTGTTAGGTCAAAGAAGATGCATGAAAATAGCCCTTTGGGCAAAGAACATTGCATAGGATTCTGGCTTATTATCCAGTCTACTCTTCTATTTCATTGGATAGTTTTTCCCATTCCCATTCACAGTTGAAATGACTAACACCATATTTCCTTCCATCTTATTTTCCCCAGTATATTTTTTTCTTTCCCCCTTTCCCTCTCCAATGATTTGCTTCTCATTATCCCCTCCATCAACCTACTCCCACCCATTTACAGCTCCTCCCCTTCTGATTTCTTTCCCCTTCTACTTCTGTCATCTTTTCTATTAGCCTCCCACTTTCCTTACCTCTTTCTCTTCCAACTTCTCTATAAGATGAAACAAGTTTATATAGCAAACCAAATTTGTCTGATATTCTCTCTTTGAACTAAATCCAATAAAATAAGGTTCATGCAATGCTCATCCTCTTCTTTTTTTTCCCTCAACTATATAGGTCTTTTTGGACTTTACATGTGATATAATTTACTTGATTTTACATACCCTTTCATCTTCTTCCAGTACAATCCTTTTTCCATTCTTAGTTTCTTTTTATATCATACAGTAAAATAAAATTACATCAATATCTTCTATGTATACCTCAAGATAGATGCAGTTCTAAAGAATTAATCATATCATCTTGGCATATAGGGGTGAAAACATTTGACCTTTAAAATGTTTTTTTCTTCCCTTTTTAACTTTTTAGGTTTCTTTTGAGTTTTGTATTTGAAGATCAAATTTTCTGTTCAGTTCTGTTCTTATCATCAAAATTAAATGAAATGTCCTTATTTTATTGAATGTCTATATTTTCCCCTGAATGATAATGATGAATTTTACTGGGTGGTTGATTCTTGGCTTCAGTTCAAATTTCTTTGCTCTCTGGAATATAATATCCCAAGGCCCTTTGATCTTTTAAATTGAAAGCTGCTAGTTCGTGGGTGATCCTGATTGTGACCCCTCAATATCTAAATTGTTTATGTATGCTTGCAGTATTTTCTCCTTGATCTGATAATTCTGGAATTTACCTGCAATTTTCTTTGGAATTTTCATTTTCTGGAGGTGATTGGTGTATTCTTTCAATGTCCATTTTACCCTCTGGTTCTAGGACATTAGAGCAGTTTTCCTTGATGATTTCTTAAAAGATATTGCTTAGGTTCCTTTTTTTTCATTGTGATTTTTAGATAATCCAATAGTTTTAGATTGTCTCTCCTACAACTATTTTCCTTGTTTTTGTTTTTCTGATGAGATATTGAATGTTTTCTTCTACTTTTTCAATTTTTTTTGGTTTTGTTTGACTGATTTTTGATGTGTCATTAAGTCATTCAAAACCATTTGTTCAATTCTTATTTTCAGTTTATTTTTTTCAGTTACTTTTTCTCTCCTTTTATCTTTGGTCAATTGAACTTTTAAATGAATTGTTTTGTTCATTGGATTTTTTTTTCCTTTTCACCAATGGTTTTTCAAGGAGTTTTTTTCTTCCATTTTTCCAAATCTATTTCTTGCCAGAATTTCTACATTTCCTTTTCCAATCTTTCATTGCCTTTCCCCATGTTTCTTATAACTCTGTTTCAAGATCCTTTTTTAATTCTTCCAAGAGAGTCTTTTTTTATTAATACTTTTTATTTGCAAAAAAATATGTAGGGGTAATTCCTAAACATTAACCCTTACAAAGCTTTCTGTTACAAATTTCCCCCCCTACTCCCCACACTTCCCCTAGATAGCAGGATATACACTACATGATAATTATGTTAGAATACTTAAATTGAATATATGTATAGTTATTGCCACACATCATTTTTTTGTTCAGGAGAAATCGTATCTATACGAGAGAATAATCCGTTAAAGGAAATACAATGTAAGCAAAAATCAATAGAGAACATGAAAATGTTATGTTGTGGTCCACATTTCACATTCTTCTCTCTGGGTGTATATGGCCTTCTTCACTGAACAATTGTAATTGGTTTGAAGCATTTTATTGTTGAAGAGAGTCATGTCCATTAGAACTGATCCTCATATAGTACTGTTGTAGGCGTGTACAACAATTTCCTGGTTCTGCTCATCTCACTCAGCATCAGTTTATGCAAGTCTCTCCAGGCCTCTCTGAAATCATCCTGTTGGTCGTTTCTTATAGAGCAATAATATTCCATAACATTCATATACCATAATTTATTCAGCCACTCTCCAATTGATGGGCATCTACTCAGTTTCCAGTTTCTAGCCACAACAAAAAGAGCTGCCACAAACATTCTCGCACATGTGGGGCCCTTTCCTTCTTTTATGATTTCTTTGGGATATAAGCCCAATAGAAACACTGCTGGGTCAAAGGGTATGCACAGTTTGATAATTTTTTGAGCATAGCTCCAAATTGCTCTCCAGAATGGTTGGATCCGTTCACAGCTCCACCAACAATTCATCAGTGTCCCAGTCTTCCCACATCCCTTCCAACATTCATCGTTATCTTTTACTGTCATTTTAGCCAATCTGACAGGTGTGTAGTGGTACCTCAGAGTTGTCTTAATTTGCATTTCTCTGATTTTCATATGATTATGAATAGTTTTAATTTCATCATCTGAAAATTGTCTGTTCATATCCTTTGACCATTTATCAATTGGAGAATGGCTTGAATTTTTATAAATGTGAGACAATTCTCTATATATCTTAGAGATGAGACGTTTATCAGAACCCTTAAATGTAAAGATGACTTCCCAATTTGATGCTTCCCTCCTAATCTTGTCTGCATTAGTTTTGTTAGTACAGAAACTTTTTAACTTAATATAGTCAAAATTATCTATCTGGTGTTCAATTAAGAGATCCAGATATTCCCTGGACATAAATTTATTCCATCTCCACAGGTCTGAGAGGTAAACTATCCCATGTTCCTCTAATTTGGTTATAACATCATTCTTTATATCTAGATCATGAACCCATTTAGATCTTATCTTAACTTGGTGTGCAGTTTTAGGTGTGGGTCCAGCCTTAATTTCTTCCACACTAGTTTCCAATTTTCCCAGCAGTTTTTGCTGAATAGTGAGTACTTATCCCAAAAGGTGGGGTCTTTGGGTTTATCAAACACTAAATTGCTAACGTTATTACCTAGCTTGTCCTGATATCCTATTCTATGCCACTGATCGACTGGTCTATTTCTCAGCCAGTACCAAATGGTTTTGATGACTGCTGCTTTATAATGTAGTTTTATATCTGGTACAGCAAGGCCACCTTCATCTGTCTTTTTTTTTTCATTAATTCCCTTAAAATCCGTGACCTTTTGTTCTTCCAAATGAAATTTGCTACTATTTTTTCTAGATCTGTAAAATAATTTCTTGGGAGTTTGATTGGTATGGCACTAAATAAATAAATTAGTTTGGGTAGTATTGTCATTTTTATTATATTCGCTCGGCCTACCCATGAGCACTTAATGTTTTTCCAATTGACTAGATCTGATTTTATTTGTGTGGAAAGTGTTTTGTAGTTTAGTTCGTATAGTTTCTGACTTTTGCTTGGCAGATAGATTCCCAAATATTTTATCCTATCATCTGGTATTTGGAATGGAATTTCTTTTTGTATCTCTTGCTGCTGAACTTTGTTGGTAATATATAAAAATGCTGATGATTTATGTGGATTTATTTTTAATCCTGCAACTTTACTAAAGTTGTGAATTGTTTCTAGTAGTTTTTTAGTTGAGTCTCTAGGGTTCTCCATCATGTCCTCTGCAAAGAGTGACAATTTGGTTTCTTCATTACCTACTCTAATTCCTTTTATCTCTTTTTCTTCTCTTATTGCCAAAGCTAACATTTCTAATACAATATTAAATAGTAACGGTGACAGTGGACAGCCTTGTTTCATTCCTGATCTTTGGGAATGGTTCTAGTATGTCTCCATTACATATGATACTTGCTGATGATTTTAAGTAGATGCTACTAATCATTTTAAGGAAAAGTCCATTCATTCCTATACTCTCTAGTGTTTTTAATAGGAATGGGTGTTGGATTTTATCGAATGCTTTTTCTGCATCTAAGGAGATAATCATATGGTTTTTGTTAGTTTGGTTATTGATATAATTGATTATGCTGAGAGTTTTCCTGATATTCAACCAGCCCTGCATTCCTGGTATAAATTCTACTTGGTCAAGATGTATTATCCTGGAGATAACTTTCTGTAATCTCATTGCTAAAATCTTATTTAAAATTTTTGCATCAATATTCATTAGGGAAATGGGTCTATAGTTTTCTTTCTCTGTTTTCACCCT
>JAJPUD010014681.1:0-12373 GCA_023553655.1 Myrmecobius fasciatus
CCTCTTCTTTCAGTGTTATCCCTTTTCTACCTCTAATTTCTTTTTCAGTTTATCATATCATAATAATCATAAAATCACAGTAATCATATCATAATCATAATGTAATAATAGATACATAAAATCAACCCTCATTCTATAAGTGTCTATAACATAAATATAGTTCTCAAGAGTTTTTTTTTTCTTATTGCCTTTTTATGTTCCTCTTGTGTTCTGTGTTTGTAGATCAAATTTTTTGTTCAGTTCTGGTCTTTTCAGTAGAAATAGGTGAAATTCTCCTATATCATTGAATGACCATCTTCTTCCCTGGAAAATAATGCTCATTCTAGCTGGGTAATTTATTCTTGGCTGTAATCCAAGTTCCTTTGCCCTTCAGAATATCTGATGCAAATCTATGATTTTTATTGTTCCTTCTCAGAAAATTCTGCTTGTAATAAAACATTTTGATTTTATTCATACACCAAATGTTTATCTTAAAGTAAAATAAATGCTTTTTTTGTTTGCTGTTCAATGTGTGTCTTTAAATAAAGATAAAATGAGAACCAATTTCTCCTACTGTAATATTTGTTATTGTAAATGAAGAAAGATCTTTCCAAGTCAATGAGCGATTCTCCTGAGTGTTATTAATTCATTGGTGCAGTAATCTACCAAATGATGCTTTAACGAATGAAATGATTTATAATATCCTTTTCTGAGATCAATTGTCTTACCTCCTAGAGTCTGGTTTAAGATTTGGTAAAACTCAATACATTTATCCCACAAACAAACATGATTTCTTGCATTAATTATTTTTGACTTATTTTCTGCAGTTCATTCATCAGTAATTTCTCTCAATTTTAAATATCTTTGTAAGTTGTTTTCATAATTCTAAACTATATTTGCTTGGTTTTATTTTTCCAGTGAAATATTCAGGTTTGAATGAAATAAATTAGAATTGTATAATGTTCCATTTAAATTTCCTCGAATCCAGAATGACTGGTATTTTATCAAAATTCCTTTATTTTGATTAATCATAGTATTATTCTACAGGGGGGAAAAAGCTTATAAAAATATCTCTGTCACTATCTTGCATAATTGTTCTCAAATTTTCATAGAATGGAAATTCTAAAAGTGATTTCAGATGTTATCTATTTCAAGTCCTCTTTGAAAAATTAATCTTATCTGAATCATTTCCTATTCAACCTTTTTCTTAAATATCTCCAGGGAGAGAGAATAAACTACTTCCAAGGAAGCCTACTTCATTTAGCAATAATTCTAAATATTCTATTTTATTTTATGATTTATTTAATTATATTGAGCTAAATGTATTACCCTGGAGTTTTCATTTATTTTTCTTTATCCCCTCATCCATCCTAAGTTAAGGGGACTCATAAGTGGGTTAAAATATGCAGGGGCCAAATGAGCAAAAAGGATAATTAAAAGCAAAGTTAGTAAGGACAATAGCCAGGAACCCCATCCAGAGGAAGGCTGGGTTAGGGGAAAGATGAGGCTATCATGAATGCCTCTTGTCCAAACAACTTTTCCTAGGATAAATACCAAAGAATGTTTTCCCCCAAATCCCTTTGAAGGGGTTCGGGTAATGTCTGAAGCAGTGTCATTATACACAATGAAAGGAGCACTCAGATGACCTAGGGTGAAAGAGTCATAATGTTTAAAAAAGCAATAAACATTGAGTAGAGAGGATGACATATAGAGAATAATTAATCTTAAATGTGTTTGATCACCTTTGGCAAAGGTGAGCACCTGAGCCTTCAAGTAAGACTTTTTCTCAAGTAGTAAAGGTGACAACAAAAACCAAAAAGCAGTTTGAAGCCCTTGAGAGGATATGTGTAGAATCCATCTGCCAATTCTTCCTTAAGTATGTACCCCTCCTCCAGATAGGCTTCAAGATAGGGGGGTTAGCAAGCCCTTTCATAAACTAGGCATATTTGACAGATCTTTTTAATTCTTTCTCCTAGCTTGTGACCAGTGAAAATAGGTTTCGCAAGGATTGGAGAGCATGTTTTTTCAAATGAGTAATTTGATGTAGGCCATAGAGAATTTTCTACTGACTTTGGGATTCAGAAAGTTAATTCTCAGGAGGTTATGGTGAAGCTTCAAAGAATATGGTGTAGAAGCATTATGATTGAGTTTGCAAGAATAATCTTGGAATGGATATCCTACAATTATTGTCTTTCTGGCAAGAAGACAAAGGATGGTCAAGTTAAAGCTATTCCCTTGGGGGGGGGTAGGTAATACAAATGGGGTAGGATCCAGAGTAGGGATGGTAACATTTGGGAAAGGTGCCTTTGCAAATAATACATCAAGTCCCATATGTGGGCTGCCTTGAGGATGCTGAGGGCACACCCAACAATCCTGAATGCCCCCACTGCTCATGGAATTACCTAGCCTAATTAAAGACTAAGGCTCATTGGCAGGGGCCCACAGAGTGACACCAATAGAGTTGGAGAGAAAATGCTAAGAACATAAGCTCTCACAAATAACAAGAAAGAAAGAATTTGAGGAGTGGTCTTATTCACTCTGCAAAGAGTTAGACTGGGATTAGAAGTTGCCCTGAGGGTGTTTGAAACTACCCAGAAGGAGAAAGAGTGTGTCCCCTTTCTTCTGAGTTGGGGAAGTAAAGATGCCATGGTCAGGGCTCAATGGGCAGCAGCAAGGGCAGCTAAATCTACAAGCCACAAACATTTTTGCATGTGTGGGTCCCTTTCCTTATTTAAGATCTCTTTGGGATATAAGCCCAACAGAAACACTACTGGGTCAAATGGTGTGCACAGTTTGATAACTCTTTGAGCATAGTTCCAGATTGTTCTCCAGAATGGTAGGATCCATTCACAGTTCTACCAACAATGTATCAGTGTCCCAGTTTTCCCACATCCCCTCCAACATTCATCATTATCTTTTCCTGTCATCTTAGCCAATCTGACAAGTGTGTAGTGGTATCTCGAGGGAGCATACATATTTTCTAACCAAAATTGCTATTTCAGTTGTTTCAGTTGTATCTGACCCTTCATGATCCCATTTAGGGTTTTGGAGCAAAGATACTAAAGTGGTTTGCCATTTCCTTCTCCAGCTCAAAATAATTTGCTTAGGGTCTCATAGCTAATAAATATTGAAGGTTGTATTTGAACTCATGCAGATTAGTTTTCCTGATTTTATGCCTAAACATTCTATTCACTGTGCCACCCAATTGCTCAAAATTACCCCAATGCAAAATCAAATATAATTTATTAGAAAATGATTAATTCCATAAAATGTGTAAATGATCATTTTTAAATTTAGTAAATGAATAAAATAATGAGGATAACACTTGAGTTCTTTTAGTCCTATATTGTTTTTCTTTTAGCATTCAGAATTATAGAAAGTTTTTGTAAACATAAATTTTATAAAGTGAAAAAGTATTTGTTTGCTTTTATCCCATTAGAACAAATTCTTTTTTTTTTTTTTTTTTTTTTTTTTTTTTTTTTTTTTTTTTTTTTTCCTGACTCTATTCTATATTCTTATAACTTGAGAGTGAGATTATTAATGACATTCTTCACCTAATTGAAAACATAAAAAATATTGACAAACATTTTATATAAAGAAAGGAATTTTTAGAACACACTGCTGAGAATTGTTTCCATCTTTCCTCACTGAAATCAAGATGATATAAGCTAAATTTTAGTAAAATAAGCTCCACATTTAGAACCAGTTATTCATAGAAGTAGATATCTAAACAAAGAATGATATGAAACATGCTAAGCATCATAACAAACCCTGTCTACATTTTGTATTTGAAAGTGAGGTACCACATAGTACATGGTACATGGTAGCCTCATAATTTTTAAAGTGAAGGGATCTAATAAATTAGGGTAGTAATGTAGAATAGTGGATAGAACACAGGGCCTGAAATCAGGAAAACTTGAATTCAGCTTCAGACACTGACCAGTAATGTGACCCTGTGCAAATCAGTTAATCCTGTTTGCCTTACTTACTTAGCTGTAAAATGAGCTGGAGAAGAAAATGGTAGACCACTCCAGTATCTGCCAAGAAACCTTCAGACATGATTGAAATAAGTACCCCAAAATAAATAAATATCTACCAAAACTTCCAGTATCAAAAATCTATAATTTAAATTTACTATTCTTTTTTAATGGATGGGAAAATTGAAGTTCAGAGAGACTGTGATTTGCTCAAGATCACACTGTTATTTAATGGAGGGAGAAGGAGGAAGTTCTTTTTTTATTTATGGAATAAAACAAGCATTTCCATAGCACAAGAAAAAAGTGATTCATGAAACTGCATATTTACTACACACAGCTTACAATTTCTTTCAACTAAACAACAAAATTGTAATGTGAATTATTTTTCTTTTTCCTTTCTCCCTTCCTGTGTCATAGAAATGGATACCATTAGACACAAGTAGGTATATTATGTAAAATGATTCTATACAAACTTTCATTTATCAGTTCTTTCTCTGGATATAGATAGCATCTTTCTTCATATGTCCTTTATAGTTAATTTGGGTATTTATAATATATAATTTATAATAAAATATAATATTTTCTTAGAGTCATTATTAAAATAATATTATTGTTATTATAAAGTGTTCTCTTGCTTCTGCTTATGTTCTACTTCATTGTTTTGTGCAAGTCTTTCCATTTTTTTCTAAATCATTGAGCTCATCATTTCTCATATCACAATAATATTCCATCACAATCACACACCACAACTTGTTCAGCCATTCCCCAACTCATAGGTATCCCTGCAATTTCCAGTGCTTTGATACTACTAAGAGAACTGTTCCTTTTAACCTAATCATGTTTTTATAGCAATCAAAAGTCTCATTATGATAAAGAAGCACCATAGTCTATTGCTGATTATACACTAAAGTTCATTGTTATTAGTTACTTCAGTAATTGCAATTTCTTTTTTGTTGTCATTGTTAAAAATTTACCTCCTAAAAATCTTATTTTGGGAGAATTCAGAAATTTCAGTGACTCTAAGGATCAGTGTCTCAATAGGCACAAATAAAATCTGAGATTCTTACTAAACAGAAAATGACTGCTAAGATCAAGAAGAGTGAGTGAAGAACCAAAAATATTAAGAATCTACTGAAAAAAAAAACAACTTAGCAACATTTATATGTGTATATATCAAAATTTGCATATTTTTATTGCTTTATACCCTAAAAGGTCCCATATGTTGAGGAATGAATAACACAGTATGATTTTGCTTTTTAATAATTTGTGACTTTTGCTTATTTGACAACTGCAAAAATGTAATTGGATCATGACTTGTGAACCTTTTCTATTGAGAGAAAAAAAGGTTCTATTCATTTAAGAGAGACAGAGAGAGAGAGAGAGAGAGACAGAGAGAGAGAGACAGAGAGAGCACAATGAATATAAAGATGACTTTGAAAGTAGGTAAACCCAGATTCAAGTCCCTTTACTGACACATACTAATTTCATAGTCCTTGCCATTTCAATTTCTCAGTATTTTAGGAAACTCTTTGAAATTGAGTTGCATAGAAGATACAGAATTTCATTGATAGTTTTCACTCTTGTAAATCTTCAATATCAACAAAATTGTCATCCAGTACTTATATATTTGATGTATGTATGTATTGTATTATGTAATAGATTGATTCAGTGAAGTGCCTCTGATCTACTGTACCGTTTACTTCACATAAATATGGGAATGTGCGTGTGTATGTGTGTATGTGTATGTGTGTGTGTGTGTGTGTGTGTGTGTGTGTGAAAAAGAGGGATGAAGAGAGTCTATCTCTGTGTATTTTAAAATAAATGTATCTTAAAATAAACTTTTTTACACTAAATGGAGATAGAGATAATCAAACTAGCCAAGAAAAAATAACTTATCTTTTTACTTCACGGATAATGAAACTAATATCTGACCCTTCCTTGAGAATCTACATTAAAAATGAGAATTTGTTTTAACTGGGGGACTCCTTAGAAGACCTTATAATACCTAAAATAATAATAATGAAAGATTATATAATCCTTTAAAGAAACACAAAATCTCAGAGTTGGAAGGGACCTAGTGAAAGAAGTATCTTTTATGCAAAGACAATCCATTTCATTTTTGAATAACTCTAAATTTAGGAAATTTTTTCTTCATGTTAAATTTAAATCCATCTGTCTATCCTTTGATTTCAAAGAGAACAAATTCAGTCCTTTTCTGTTGATTACTTAAATTATTTGAATGCGGTTATCTTGTGAATCATCTATTCTCTATGTTAAACTAGTTACTTTCTTAAGCTTTTGTTTATATGGAATAATATCAAGACCTGCTATCATCTTTGTAAACTTCCCCCGAATGTTCTCCAGCTTTTCAAAATGCTTTCCAGAGTTCTTCTGGGTAAATATTTACCTGGTTTCCTCCCACACATACTTTCTGAAATGCACAAAACAATTTTAATTTTAATCAGCACAAACATGTACCTTATCATTTTCAAAAGACTAGACAATAAAGCAATAATTCAAGCCTGATGTGTAGTGTTTGCTGATTTCTGAGATGTAAATAGTCACTTGGAACATTTAACAATCAAGTCCTCTGAACCAGGTTGAGTTGTCTGCAGCACACTTTTGATCCTTCCCAAACTGTTCCACCAAGAATTAAACACTATACTTTAAATATTGTCTGACCAGGGCAAATTTCCGAGTATCACCACTCACGTTGTTAAATTGTAACCCTATTAGGTAAGCAAGTATAATAACCTCTTTCTTGCCTGAGAGAATCCTCTAAGTGAATTTAAGTGTTTATCACTAAATCAAGAGGTAGCAAACAGAATGTGAAGCTATATTCCCCCCGCCCCCAGTCCAGTGTTCTCTCCATAATTGTAGACTTTATGTTCCTGAATAGTAGAAATGTACATTTATTTCACAAAAATCAAGGGCCTAGAAAATATTTGAGTTGTTTAAAAATAAATATAGAGCATAAAATATATTAAAAATAACCTGATTAGGATATTTGGTTTATATCTTGGCTGATGACAAATACAGTGAAGATGAATCAGGAAAAGTGAAGAGGGTAATAAAGAGACATTTGATTTTGTTGTATGTTTAGACCCTGAGAAACCAAGATTTTACTACTTTTAGTTGTTGTGCAAAGAAAAATGGATAAACATAATTTGTTTAGTTCCTTACTAAATTCCTTCCTAAAGTATAAAAAGAAGACATCTAAGAAGGACAAGACATAGTCAATATGTTTAAATTTTTGAGTAAGTAAAACTCTCTGAGTTTTAGTTACCTCATTTGTAAAAGAAAGAAATTGAGCTCAGTAATTTCTAAGGTCTCCCAAGTCCACTTTCTTGTTTTACAGATAAGAAAACTGATTCCTAGTGAGCATAAGATATTTGGTCAATCTTAAAGTATATGTCAGAGCAGAGAAAAAAAAAACATGATTATATTCTCTATAATTTCATTACCATCACTAGATGGTTTTTGCATGTTCATTGAAGAGAATGGTAAAACTCCTAATAAATGAGAGATCTGAGATTTGATGTAGAAAAAAATTTGCACCTCATAGAATATGACTAACAAATATATATATATATGCATATATATACATGTATATATATGCATATCTATATATTTATATAATAGTTTATTGATGCTAATTACCCTGAAAGTCAAGAAAAACTGAGCAGAGTAACAGTTATGGCATAATGAGCAGTAAATTCCCCAATATGCTTTATGGCAATATGTGGCACTTTCTATTCTTTTGTTTCTTCATGGAAACATCAAGTCTAAGATCTTAAAATAAGATCCATGCAATCATGGACAAACAACTTAAATTTCTACCACTTTGATTTTCTCATCTGTGAAATCTGAATAACAATAGTGGTAGCATTTACTGAACAGGATTGTTGTAATGATCAAAATTAGATTACGAATAAAGTACTGAGTAAAACCTAAAGTTCTTATTTTTAATATTGCAATCATCTCATTCTTTTCATCTTTTAAATTTTTTTGTTTTTGTTTTCCACTTAATAGTATTCTGTTTTTCCAATTAAATGTAAAGATAATTTTCAACATTTACTCAATATAGCATTCACTCCAAATATTTTTTTTCTCCCTCCTCTTTTTCCTTTTCTCTCCCTCAGACGGCAAACAATCAGATTTATGTTGTACATTTACAACAAAATTAAACATATTTCCACATTAGTCACATTGTAAAAGAAGAATCTGAACCAAAAAAGCACAAAAAAGAAAAAATGAAAATGAAAATACTATGCTTTGATATGCATTCAGAGTCTATAGTTGTTTTTTTTTTTTTCTGGATGTGGATAACATGTTCTATCATGAACATTTTGGAATTCACTTGGATCATTGTATTGCTGAAAAGAACTAAGTCTATCTTAAGTTAATCATCCCACAATATTCTTGATACTGTGTATAGTGCTCTGCTTCTGCTCTCTTCACTCAGCTTTATTTCATCCATGTCATTCCAGGTTTTTCTGAAATCCACATGCTCATCATTTTTTATAGAACAATATTATCCCATTAAATTAATACATACAGATTTGTTCAGTGATTCCCCAATTGATGGACATCCATCAGCTTCCATTTCTTTGCCACCACAGAGTAGTTATAACCATATTTGTACATGTAGATCCTTTCCCCTTTTTAAATAATCTCTTTGAAACACAGACCTGAGGGCAGCTAGGTGGTGCAGTGGATAGAGCACCAGCCCTGAAATCAGGAGGACCTGAGTTCAAATCTGGTCTCAGACACTTAACATAACCTAGCGGTGCGACCCTGGGCAAGTCACTTAACCCCAATTGCCTCAGCAAAAAGCAAAAAAAATAATAAGAAGAAGAAACACAGACCTGGTAGTGGTATTGGTGGACTTAAAGTATACATAGTTTTATAGTCTTTGGGCATAATTCCAGATTTCTCTACAAAATTATTGGATCATTTCACAACTCCACTAACAATGCATTAATTTTCCAACTTTCTCAATCCTCTCCAAAAATTATAATTTTCCTTTTATGTCATATTAGCCAATCTAATAAGTATGAGGTGGTGCCTCAAATTTGTTTTAATTTGCATTTCTCTAATCAATAATTTTTTATCTTTTGAAATAAGATTCAGATACAAATGGTTCAAGGACAAATAGCTATTCTTTCTAGTATTTCACATTTGTAGTGTTCTGAGAACAGTTGCACAGAGGTAATATTACTACTTTTTGTAATTCGATAAAAATTTTGGGATGTAAGCCCATCTTCTATAGATTAACTGAAAAAAATTTGGAACTTTGTAAACACTGGTAGCAAATAAGACTTTAGGGATAACATTTAATCTATCCTTTTAAAAATACATGGTTTTCATTTCTTCTATTGACTTTTTATATATTGAATGTTTTTCCTTCCATGTCATTTGGAAATTATAAGGGATATAAAGATATCTATTCTTCTTATGGTGAAAACTGTTCTTAAATATTTGTTGATCAATTTTGTGTCTGGGCTGTTATAAGTAAGTTTTGCCTATGATGCAACTTTTCATCAGGTGGAGTTTGTGTGTGTGTGTGTGTGTGTGTGTGTGTGTGTGTGTGTGTGCGCACGTGTGTGAGTGTGTGTGTGTGTGAATTCTTGAGAGTATTTGAAACTTGGTATTTGGGCTTCAAGGATTTATCAACTATTATATTGTAAATGATTGCAAACATTTAGTGTTATAGTACCAGTCACCTGAAGATATTTTTCTCGATACCAGATGGATGGGAAACTTTTTTTTCTCAATAATTATTTTTTTAATTTTTCCACTTGCACATAAAAATAGTTTTTAACATTCACTTTTGTAAGACTTAGAGTTCTGAATATTTTCTCCCTCTCTCATTTTTCTCCCTCCTTGCCAAGACTACCCAATCTGATATAGGTTATACATGTACAATCATTTTAAACAAATTTCTATATTAGTCATGTTGTGAAAGAACCATCAGAAAAAAGGTAAAAATCATGAGAAAGAAAGATCCAACAAAAAAGCTGAAAATAATATGCTTCAATGCACATTCATTCTCTATAGATCTCTCCCTGAATATAGTTGTCACTATCATGAGTTCACTGGACTTCCTTTGAAACACTACATTGTTGAAAAGAATCAAGTCCATGACAATTGATAATCACATAATGCTGTTGTTGCTGTGTATAATGCTCTCTTGGTTCTGCACACTTTACTTAGCATCAATTCATTCTAAGTTTTTCGAGGCTATTCTGAAATCAGCCTGCTCATCATTTGTTATAGAACAATCATTTTCCTTTACATTCATATGTCATAACATATTCAACCATTACCCAACTGATGAGCACCCATTGAATTTTCAGTTCCTTATCACTACAAAAAGGGCCACTACAAACATTTTTGCACATGTGGGCTCTTTTCCCTCTTTTATGACCTTTTTGGTATACAAAACCAAAAATGACATTGCTGGATCAAAGGTTATGCATAGATTGACAGCCCTTTAGGTGCAATTTCAAACTGCTCTCTAGAGTGGTTGCATGACACGAACAAGGCATTAATGCCTCAGTTTTCCCACATCCCCTCCAAAATTTATCACTATCTTTTCCTGTCATGATATTGGATCTGACAGGTGTGAGGTGATACCTCAGAGTTGTTTTAATTTACATTTCTCTAATCAATAGTGATTCAGAGCATTTTTATGTGACTAAAGATGGCATTAATTTCTTCATCTGAAAATCACCTAGTCATGTCCTTTGATGATTTGTCAGTTGGGGAATAACTTGTATTCTTAACAATTTAAATCTGTTCTTTATATATTTTAGAAATGGGGAGCAGCTAAATGGCATAATGAATAGAACACTTACCCTGAAGTCCAGAGGATATGAGTTCAAATTAGGCTTCAGACAATTAACACTTACTAGTTGTGAGATCTTGGGCAAAATGCCTCATCAAAAAAAATGAAGCCTTATCAAAAACACTGCCTGTAAAAAATGTTGTCCATCTTGGTTTGGTTTGTGCAAAAGCTTATAAAATTTAATAAAATTAAAATTATTTATTTTCCATTTCATAATTTACTCTAGCCTTTCTTTGGTTATAAATTCTTCCCTTCTCCAAAAATTGATCCTAATATGATTATAATATCACCCTTTGCATTTAAATCATATATTCACATCAACCTTATCTTTGGAGAAGATATGAGATTTTGGTCTAGGCCTAGTTTCTGCCATACTATTATATTATACTGTCATATATAATATAATAGTACAATATATCATATTGTACTATTATATTATACAGTTTAAACCAATAATTTTTTTCAAATCCTGGGTTTTTGTCAGAGAAGCTGGAATTTTTGGGTTTATCAAGCAATAGATTATAGTTATTGACTATTAGATTTTATATATCTAACCTATTCCACTGATCCAACACAACATTTCTTATCCAGTACGATATGGTTATTTTTTGTTGTTGTTTTGGTTTTTTTTGGATATATTGACTGGTTTATTGATTTTTCTGACACAAACCAACCTGAGTTATCTTGAAATTCGATTTCTGCTGACTTAGTTTTTGCTTGTAACATTTTTTTATTAAAACTTTTTATTTGTATAACATATGTATGGGTAGTTCCCCAACAATGATCTTTACAAAGCTTTCCATTAAAAATTTTACCCACAGTCCTGTCCCCTCCCCTAGATGGCAGGAAGTCCACTACATATTAATAATGTTGAAATGCTTGAGAAGTTATGCAAGAAACATCCTATCTACAAGAAAAAAAAAAGAATCAGAGAAAGGCAACACAATGCAAGCAAATGTCAATAGAGATCATGAAAATGTTACGTTGTGGTCCATATTTCATTTCCCTCTCTCTGGGTGTATATGGTTTTCTTCAGTGAACAATTGGAACTGGTTTGAGACAATTCTTTGTTGCAGAGAGCCATGTCCATCGGAATTGATCATCATGTAATATTATTGTTGCTGTATATAATGATCTCTTGGTTATGCTCATTTCACTCAGCATCAGTTCATGCAAGTCCCTCCAGGCCTCTCTGAAATCGTCCTCCTGGTCGTTTCTTACAAAGCAATAATATTCCATAATATTCATATACCATAATTTATTCATCCACTCTCCAATTGATGGGCATCCCTTCAGTTTCCAGTTTCTAGGCACTACAAAAAGGGCTGCCACAAACATTCTTGCACAGGTGACTCCCTTTCCCTCCTCTAAGATCTCTTTGGGATATAGGCCCAGTAGAAACACTGCTGGGTCAAAGGGTATGCACAGTTTGACAGCTTTTTGAGCATAGCTCCAAATTGCTCTCCAGAATGGTTGGATCCATTCACAGTTCCACCAACAATGTATTAGTGTCCCAGTTTTCCCACATCCCCTCCAACATTCATCGTTATCTTTTCTTGTCATTTTA
>JAJPUD010014681.1:22373-40088 GCA_023553655.1 Myrmecobius fasciatus
GTGTTTGGGTGTCGAATTTTTTGTTCAGATCCTGTCTTTTCATTAGAAATAGGTAAAATTCATCTATATCAATGAATGACCATCTTCTTCCCTGAAGGATAATGCTCATTCTAGCTAGATAGGTTATTCTTGGCTGTCATCCAAGTTCCTTTGCCCTTCGGAATATTTGGTTCCAGGCCCTTCGATCCTTCAGTGTGGAGGCTGACAGATCCTGTGTGATTCTAATTATTGATCCTCGGTATTTGAATTGTTTCTTTCTAGCTGCTAGCAGAATCTGTTCCTTGGTGCTATAGTCCTGAAATTTAGCCACGATATTCCTTCAGGTCTTAATTTTGGGGTCTCTTTCAGGAGGTGATCAGTGAATTCTTTTAATGGTGATTTTGCCCTTTGATTCTACAATCTCAGGGCAGTTTTCTTTCAGGATTTCCTGGAAGATAGTGTCTAGGTTCTTTTTTTCATCATGGCTTTCACGAAGTCCAATAATCCTTAGATTGTCTCTCCTAGATCTATTTTCCAAGTCAGTTGTTTTTCCTAGGAGATATTTCATATTTTCTTCTAATTTTTCATTTTTTTGTTTTTGTTTGACTGATTCTTGAAGTCTTATTGAGTCATTCATTTGCATTTGTTCAATTCTTATTTTTAAAGTGTTGTTTTCTTCAGTTACCTTTTTAAGCTCCTTTTGTTACTGGCCAATTTGTCCATTGCACTCTTTTTCCACTTTACTAATTTTATTTTTCAATAAATTGGTGTCTTTTTCATATCTCTTTTGCAGGGCATCATATTCTTCTTGCACTGATTTCAGTTCATTTTCCCATTTATCCTCCAGCTCTCTTTTGATGTTCTTTATGAAATCTACCAGAAAGGCCTTTTGAAAAGGAGACCAGTGATGGTCCTTGCTGATTTTCTCTGGATTTTTGTCTAAAGGAACCTCTGAATCTGGGGTGATCATCTCTTCTTTTTCTTTATAAAAGCTGTCTATGGTGAGAGCTCTCTTTTGCTTCTTCATCATTTCTTTTTTTTAGACAGCGTGGATATCTCTTTAAGATAGGGAAAAAAAATGGCAGCTGCAAAAAGCTTTGCCCGGGGCACTTCGGCGAGTTGACTTAAGGTGCTGGGCCGGTGGGGGTTAGGACTAAGTCCGAATTACTCCTTAAACAAGGCAAGTCTGCCAGAACACCTGCCCCCAATCAGGGCAGAGTGTCCCGAAATTATCAGATAAGCTCCAGGTGTTTGGAATTTGGAGTTTTGAGTTTGGAATTTCTGCCACAATGAGCTGAGCTGAGTCCCACCCTCACTTCCGGCCTACACAGGAGTCGTCTATTTATCTCTCTGTCCGAGTCCGACTAACCTGATATGAAGTTATCCAGAGAGCAGTGTCCAAATATTTCTGAGTTCGTTGACTTGAACATCAGTTCAGAGGCTTATTTTATTGTTGATTTGAGAGGAGATCAGAGGAGAGGCAGAAAGTCACCTTTTCACTCCGCCATCTTGGCTCCACCCTACCATAAGGTTTTGATGACTGTCAGTTTATAATACATTTTTAGGTCTAGTACTTGTGGGTCACATTTCTTTGGATTGTTTTTTAAATTATTCCCTTGATCTGTTTGATCTTTTGTTTTTCCAGGTGAATTTTTTGGCAGTTTGATTGGTATGGCACTGAATAAGTAAACTACTTTGAGTAGAATCATAATTTTTATCATATTAGCTCAGCCTACTCATTAGCATTTAATATATTCCCAGTTATTTATATTTGACTTTATTTGTGTGAAAAGTATTTTGTAACTGTGTTCATATAGTTTTAGGTTTGTCTTGACAATTAGAATTCCAAATATTTTATTTTTTTACAGTTATTTTAAATAGAATTTCTCTTTCTATCTCTCTTGTTGCTGGGCTTTGTTGATATGTAGAAGTGATGATGATTAATGTGGTTTTATTTATATTCTACAACTTTTTTCCTGTTGTTCATCTTTCATTTTATTTTTTTATTTTTATTAATACCATTTAATATTCAAAATACATGCAAAAATAGTTTTCAAGATACAACCTTGCAAAACTGTTTCAATTTTTTCCCTCTCTTCCCTCATGTCTTCCCTACAAAGCTAGAAATTCAATATATGTTACACATCTACAATTCTTCTAAACATATTTTCACCTTTATGATGCTGCACAAGAAGAATCAGATAAAAAAGGAAAAAAATGAGGAACAAACAAAAAGCAAGCAAACAAAAAAATGGTGAAAATACCATGTTGTCATCAATATTCAGCATCCATAATCCTCTTTCTGGATGCAAATGGCTCTCACCACTACAAGTCTATTGGAAAATGCCAGAATCACCACATGGGTGAAAAGAGCCATGTCCATCAGAGTTGATCATCACATAATCTATTTATTCCTTTTACACAATGTTTTCTTGATCAGTTCATGTAACTCTCTCCAGGCCCTTGTCAAAACATCCTTTGCATCTTTTTTATGGAGTATAATATTTCATTACATTTATATATCATATTTTATTCAACCATTCTCCAACTGAGGAACATTCACTCAGTTTCCAGTTTCTTTCAATTGTTTATGTCTAATTTTATTTGTGACGAAAATATGTTGTAATTATCTTCATATAGTTCCTGGCTTTATCTTTTCATGTAGACCTCCAAACATTTTATATTATCTGGAGTTATTTTAAATAGAATTTCTCTTTCTATCTCTTGCTGCAGAACTTTGTAAAATATAGAAACGATGATTTCGGTAGATTTATTTTACATCCTGTAACTTTGCTAAAGTTGTGAATTGTTTCTAGCAGTTTTCTACTTGATTTTCTAGAATTCTCTAGGTATAACATCATATTATCTGCAAAGAATGATTATTTTGTTTCCTCATTTCTTAGTTCAATTCCTTCAATTTCTTTTTCTTCTCTTATCACTAAAGCTAACATTTCTAAGAAAATATTAAATAGTAATAGTTATAGTGAGCAATTTTGTTTTACTACTGATCTTATTGGGAATATTTCTAGTTTAACCCCATTACATATGATGCTTGCTAATGATTTTAGATAGATGATCATTTTAAGGAAGACTCCATTTATTCCTATGCTCTTTAGTGTTTTTAATAGGAATAGATGTTGGATTTTGTCAAATACTTGTTATACATGATTTCTGTTATTCTGGCTATTGATATAGCTACTTATGCTAATCATTTTCCTACTATTAAATCATTCCTGCATTCCTGGTATATATCCTATTATGGTCATAAAGTATCCTAGTAATAAATTGTTGTAATTTTTTTATTACTTTAAGATTTTTGCATCAATACTAGGAAAAGTGATCTATAATCGCCTTTCTTTCTTTTGATACTACTTGGTTTAGGCATCAGTACCATATCTCTGTCATAAAATGAATTTGGTAGGACGCCTTCCTTTATTTTCCCCAAATAGTTTATATAGTACTGGAATTAATAGTTCTTTAAATGTTTGATAGAATCCCCTTGTAAAACCGTAGATTTTTGTAAATTCTAGAGATTTTGTTCTTAAGAGTTTGTTAATAGCTTGTTTATTTCCTTTTTCTATAATGGGATTATTTCAGTAATTTATTTCCTTTTATGTTAATGTGGGCAATCTATATTTTTGTAAGTATCCATTTCACCTAGATTATCAGGTTTATTGGCATACAGGTGAGGAAAATTGCTCCTAATTATTGCTTTAATTTCCTCTGCATTGGTCACAAGTTCATCCTTTTTTATTTTTTTAATAGTGGAAGTTTGATTTTCTTCTTCCTTGCTTTTTCTGCTCAAATTCACTAAAGTTCTTTTTTTCCCCCATAAAATCAACTTTTAAATTTGTTTATTAATTTAATAGCATTCTTACATTTGATTTTATTAATCTGATATTTTATTTTCAGAATTTCTATAAAATTTCCCCAAGGACCTGCTTTGGCTGTATCCCATAAATTTTAGCAAATGATGGATGTCTCATTATTGTCATTCTCATGAGTGAAATTGAAAACTTTTTCTATGGTATGTGGTTTCACTCGCCAATTCTTTAAGTTTAGATTATTTAGTTGAAAATTAATCTTTGGTCTATTACCCCCAATACAGAATTTCATTACATGAAATTTTATTGCATCATGATGTGAAAATAGTGCATTTTCTATTATGGTGTTCTACATTTGAATTTGAGGTTTTTATGCTGTAATACATGGTCAACTTTGTATAGGTTCCAAGTACTTGCAAAAAAAATATATTCTTTACTGCCCCTATTTAATTTTCTCCAAAGGTTTGTCATAACTATTTTTTCTAAAATTCCATTTAACTCCTTAACTTCTTTCTTGTTTATTTTGTGCTTTGATTTATCAAGTTCTGATATACAGAGGTTGAGATCCTCCACTAGTATAGTTTTGCTATATATTTCTTCTTTCAACTTTCAACTTTTCCTTTAGGAATTTGGATGATATGGCATTTGGTGCATATCTATAATACTCTTTAGCAAAATCTTTTAATTTTTTTTTTTTGCTTTTGCTTGATCTGAAATCAGGGTCACTACCTCTGCTTCTTTTATTTCACCTAATATCCTACCTCAGCATAATAGATTCTGCTCCTGCCTTTTACCTTTACTCTGTATGTATTACTCTGTTTAAATGTGTTTCTTGTGAACAGAGTATTGGAGTATTCTAGCTTTGGATCTGTTCTTTGCTTCCATTTTATGGGAGAGTTCATACCATTCACATTCACAATTGGAATTACTACTTCTGATTAGTTATTTTAAAGGTGAATGTGAATGGGATAAACTCTCCCATAAAATGGAAGCGGATAGCAGACTTGATTAAAAGAATCCAATAATATGTTGTTTACAAGAAAGACATTTAAAGCATAGAGATACATACAGAGTGAAGATAAAAGGCTGGAGCAGAATCTATCATGCTTCAGATGAACAACAAAAAGCAGGGATAGCAATCCTGATCTCAGATCAAGTAAAAGCAAAGCTAGATCTAATTAAAAAAGATAAGGAAGGAAACTATATTTTACTAAAGGGTACCAAAGATAATGAAGCAATATCAATACTAAACATATATGCACAAGTGGCAAACATCCAAATTCTTAGAGGAGAAGTTCAGAGTGATGCAAGAAGAAGTAGACAGCAAAACTATACTAGTGAGGAATCTCAACCTTGCTCTCTCAGAATTAGATAAATCAAACCATAAAATAAATAAGAAAAAAGTTAGGGAGGTAAACAAAATATTAGAAAAGTTAGGTATGATAGCACTTTGGAGAAAATTAAATGGATACAGAAGGGAATTTACTTTTTCTCTCAGTAGTTCATGGAACTAATACAAAAATTGAATTAGGGAATAAAAAACTCAAAATCAAATGCAGAAAGGCAGATATAGTAAATTCATCTTTTTCAGATCATGATGCAATAAAAATCACATGCAATATAAGGCCAGGAGAAAACACACCAAAAGTTAATTGGGAATTAAATACTCGAATCCTAAAGAATGAATGGGTGAAAGAGCAAATCATAGACACAATCAATAATTTCATCCAGGGGAATGGCAATAATGAGACAATATACCAAAATTTGTGGAATATGGCCAAATCAGTTATAAGGGGTAATTTTATATCTCCAGATGTTTACTTGCATAAAATAGAGTAAAAGAAGATCAATGAATTGAGTTTACTATTAAAAAAGTTAGAAAAAGAACCAATTAAAACCCCTCAATTAAATACCAAATTGGAAATTCTGAAAATAAAAGGGGAAATTAATAAAATTGACAACAAGAAAACTGTTGAATTAGTAAATAGAACTAAGAATTGGTTTTATGAAAAATAAAACAACAAAATAGATAAGCCTTTAGTTAATTTGATTATAAAAAGGAAAGAGAAAAATCAAGTTGTTAGTCTCAAAAATGATAAGGGAGAACTTACCACCAATGAAAAAGAAATTGCAACAAACTTTATGCCAATAAATTTGATAATCTAAATGAAATGGAAGAATATCTACAAAAATATAGATTGCCCAGGTTAATGGAAGAGGAAATAAATTATTTAAATAGCCCCATTTTGGGAAAAAGAAATACAATAAGCTATTAAACAACTCCCTAAGAAAAAATCTCCAGGGCCTGATGGATTTACATGTGAATTCTACCAAAAATTCAAAGAAAAATTCATCCCAATACTATATAAACAACTTGACAAAAAAGGGGAAAGAAGGTGTACTACCAAATTCCTTTTATGATACAGCTATCATGCTGATAGCTAAACAAGGTAAGGTGAAAACAGAGAAAGAATAGTATAGACAAATTTCCCTAATGAATATTGATGCAAAAATTTTAAATAAGGGGGCAGCTAGGTGGCACAGTGGATAGAACACCAGCCCTGCAATCAGGAGGACCTGAGTTCAAATTTGGTCTCAGACACTTCCTAGTTGTGTGACCCTGGGCAAGTCACTTAACCCCAATTGCTTCAGCAAAAAGCAAAAATAAATAAATAAAAAAATAAATGAAATTTTGTAATAAGATATTAGCAATGAGATTGCAGAAAGTCATCCCCAGGATAATACACTATGACCAAGTAGGATTGATATCAGGAATGCAGGGCTGGTTCAATATTAGGAAAACTATCAGAATAGCCAATTATATCAATGACCAAACAAACAAATCATATAATTATCTCAATAGATGCATATCAAGCATTTGATAAAATCCAACGCCCATTCCTATTAAAAATACTAGAGAGTATAGGAATAAATGGGCTTTTCCTTAAAATGTTTAGTAGCATCTACTTAAAACCATCAGCAATGATTATGTGTAATGGCGACAACCTAGAACCATTCCCAATAAGATCTGGAGTGAAACAAGGCTGCCTACTTTCACCATTACTATTTAATATTGTATTAGAAATGTTAGCTTTGAGAGTAAGAGAAGAAGAAGAGATTAAAAGAATTAGAGAAGGTAATGAGGAAACCAAATTATCACTCTTTCCAGATGATATGATGGTATACTTAGAGAACCCTACAGACTCCATTAAAAAACTACTAGAAACAATTCACAAAATCAGCATTTTTATATATTACCAACAAAGTTGAGCAGCAAGGGATACAAAAAGAAATTCCATTCAAAATAACTGTTGATAATATAAAATATTTGGGAATCTATCTGCCAAGAAAAAGTCAGGAACTATATGAACTAAACTCCAAAATACTTTCCCCACAAATAAAGTCCAACCTATTCAGTTATAAAAACTTGAAATATTCATGGTTAGGCCAAGCGAACATAATAAAAATGACAATACTACCTAAACTAATTTACTTATTTAGTACCATGCCAATTAAACTCCCAAGAAATTATTTTACACGTGTAGAACAAAGTTCCTCTAGAAGAACAAAAGGTCAAGAATTTCAAGGGTATTAATGAAAAAGAAAATGCTGATGAAGGTGACCTTGCTGTACCAGATCTAAAACTATATTATAAAGTTGCGGTCATCAAAACCATTTTTTACTGGATAAGAAATAGAGTAGTCAATCAGTGGCATAGGATAAGATCACAGGACAAACTAGGCAGTAACTATGGCAGTCTAGTGTTTTATAAACCCAAAGAACCTAGCTTTTGGGATAACAACTCACTATTTGACAAAAACTGCTGGGAAAATTGGAATTTAGTATGGAAGAAATTAGGGCTTGACCCACATCTAACACCACATACCAAGATAAGATCTAAATGGGTTCATGATTTAAACATAAAGAGTGATATTATAAGCAAATTAGAGGAACATGGGATAGTTTACCTCTCAGACCTATGGAGAAGGAATTTGTGTCCAAAAAAGAACTGGAACTCTTAATTGAACACTAGATAGATAATTTCATTATATTAAGTTAAATGTTTTTTGTACAAACAAAACTAATGAAGACAAGATTGGGAGGGAAGCAATAAATTGGGAAAGCATCTTTATATTTAAGGTTCTGATAAAGGCCTCATTTCTAAAATATATAGAGAATTGTCTCATATTTATAAGAAGTCAAGCCACCCTCCAATTGATAAATGGTGAAAGGATATGAACAGACAATTTTCAGACGATGAAATTAAACTATTTTTAGTCATGTGAAAAGGTGCTTTAAATCACTATTGATCATAGAAATGCAAATTAAGACAAATGTGAGATATCACTACACATCTTTCAGAGTGGCTAAGATGACAGGAAAAGATAATGACGAATGTTGGAGGGGATGTGGAAAGGCTGGGACACTGGTGCGTTGTTGGTGGAACTGTGAACAAATCCAACCATTCTGGAGAGCACTATGGAACTACGCTCAAAGAATTATCAGACTGTGCATACCCTTTGACCCAGCAGTATTTCTATTGGGCTTATATCCCAAAGACATCTTAAAGAGGGAAAGAGACTCACATGTGCAAAAATGTTTGTGGCAGCCCTTTTTGTAGTAGTAAGGAACTGGAAACTGAATGGATGCCCATCAATTGGAGAATGGCTGAACAAATTATGTTATATGAATGTTATGGAATATTATTGTTCTATAAGAAATGACCAGCAGGATGATTTCAGAGAGGCCTGGAGAGACTTAAATGAAATGATGCTAAGTGAAATGAGCAGAACCAGGATATCAATATACATGACAACAACAAGACTATGATGATTAATTCTGATGGACATGGTTCTCTTCAACAATGGGATATTCCAAACTAGCTCCAATTGTTCAGTGATGAAGAAAGCCATATGCACCCAGAGAGAGGCAAGATTCTCATGCTCTCTATTGATATTTGCTTGCATTACGTTTCCCTTCTCAGATTTATTTTTCTTGTAGATCCAATTTTTCGATACGATTTTTCTTGTGCAACAAGATAACTGTATAAATATGTATACACATTCGATTTGTCAAGTATATTGACATGGCTAATATGTATTGGACTTCTTTCCATCTAGGGGAGGGGGGGTACGGGAGAAACATTTGTAACAGAAAGCTTTGCAATGGTCAGTGTTGAAAAATTACCCATGCATATGCTTTGCAAATAAGAAGCTTAAAAAAAAAGAAAAGAATAAAAAAAAGGAAATGTGTTTTTACAAATGCAGGAATGTTTTACATATATTTCACATATATAATCTATTTAAAAATTCTTACCTTTTTAGAAAAGATGGAAGGGAGGAAAAAAAAAAAACTTGGAACTTCAAAATTCGAAAAAATGAATGTTAGGAGCAGCAAGGTGGCCCAGTGGATAGAGTACTAGGCCTGAAGTCAGGAGAACCTGAGTTCAAATCTGGTCCTAAGCACATTCCACTTCCTTCCTGTGTGACCCTGGGCAAGTCACTTAACCATAATTGACTTAGCAAAAAAAAATAGTGTTAATGATTAATGTAGAAATAAGTTTAATATAATCATACATGTATAACCTATATAAGATTGCTTGCCATCTTGGGGAGGGAAGGAGGGTACAGAAGGAGAGAAAAATATGGACACAAAATCTTATAAAAGTGAATGTTGAAATCTTTCTTTACATGGAATTGGAAAAATGAAAGAAAAGAAAAAGAAATCATTAATTCTGTATTTCCCACCATCTTATTTTCTCCAAATTATATTTTTCTCTTTCCTTTCCCAATTTCCCATCTCACCAGTGTTTTGCTTCTCACCACCATCTCCCTTTCTCTGCCCTTTCTTTTTTCAGCCCCTCCCCCTTTCTTATTTCTTTTTCTATCTACTTCTGCCCTACTTTTTATTAGCCTCCTCCCTCTCCTTTATCCTTTCCCCTCCTACTTCTCTACTGGGTTAGGCCTGTATGGTATTCTCTCTTTTATCCAAATCTGATGAGAATAAACTTCAAACAATGCTCATCCTCCTCCATTTCATCAACTGGAATAGATCTTTTTTTGCCTTCTCATGTGGTATAAATTACCTCTCTTTTCCTCTTCTTCCATTACAATCCCTTTTCCATTCCTGTTTTTTTTTTAATATCATCACATTAGAAGTCAACTTATACCTGCATCCTCTAGTTATATCCCTAATAAAGATACAATTCTCTCTCTTTTTTAATAGTAAAAATATTTTATTTATTTATTTATTATTTATTATTAAAGCTTTTTTATTTGCAAAATATATGCATGGGTAATTTTTCAACACTGACCCTTGCAAAGCCTTCTGTTACAATTTTTCTCTCCTTCCCCTATCCTCCTCCCCTAGATGGCAGATAGTCTAATGCATGTTAATTATGTTAAAATATATGACAAATCCAATATATCTATACATATTTATACAGTTATCTTGCTGTACAGGAAAAATTGATCTATAAAAAAAACCTGAGAAGGAAAACAAAATGCAAGCAAATATCAAGAGAAAGCATGAAATTGTTATTTTGTGGTGCACACTCAGATCCCACAGGCCTCTCCCTCGGGTGGATATGGCTTTCTTCATCATTAAACAATTGGAACTGGTTTGAAACATCTCATTGTTGAAGAGAGTCATGTCCATCAGAATTGATCATCATATAGTCTTGTTGTCATATATAATGATCTCCTGGTTCTGCTCATTTCACTTAACATCAGTTCATGCAAGTCTCTCCAGGCATCTCTGAAATCATCCTGCTGGTACTTTCTTATAGAACAATAATGTTCCATGACATTCATATACCATAATTTCTTCAACCATTCTCCAATTGATGGGCATCCATTCAGTTTCCAGTTTCTTACTACTACGAAAAGGGCTGTCACAAACATTTTTGCACACATGGGCCCCTTTCCCTCCTTTAAGCAAAGATTCAATTCTCAACAGTTACACATATTATCTTCCAATATAGGGATATAGACATTTTAAGCTTTAAAAGACAGTTGTTTCCTTCTTTTTTTTACTTTCTTATGCTTCTCTTGAGTTATGTATTTGAAGATCAAATTTTCTGTTCAGCTTTAGTCTTTTCATCAGGAATAATTGGAAATCCCCTATTTCATTGAATATACATCTTTCCCCTGAAAGATAATGCTTAGTTTTGATTCTTTGTTGCAGTTCCAGGTCCTTTGCCCTCCATAATATCATATTCTAAGCCCTTCTATCCTTTAAAGTGAAAACTGCTAGATCTTTGGTAATCCTGAATGTGACTCAATATTTGAATTTTCATTTTGGGATCTTTTTCAGGTGGTGATTGGCACATTCTTCAATAGTTATTTTACTTTCTGGTTCTAGGATGCCAGGGCAGTTTTCCTTGATAATTTCTTGAAATGTTTTCTAGGTTCTTTTTTTCATCATGATTTTCAGGTAGTCAATAATTCTTAGATTATCTCTCGTAGATTTATTTTCCAAGTTAGTTGTTTTTCCAATGAGATATTTTACATTTTTTCTATATTTTCACTTTTTTTTTTGGTTTTGTTTGACTGATTGTTGATGTCTCATTTATTCATCCATTTCTATTTGTCCAATTCTAATTTTTAGTGAATTATTTTCTTTTGTTAGCTTTTTTGTTGTTGTTGCTGTTGTTGTTTTTGTTGTTGCTGAAGCAATTTAGTTTAAGTGACTTGCCCAGGGACACACAGCTAGGAAGTGTTAAGTGTCTGAGGAGAGATTCGAATTCAGGTCTTCCTGACTTCAGGACTGGTGCTCTATCCACTGTGCCACCTAGCTGCCCCCGATTAGCTTTATTTTTTACTTTTTTTTGCATTAGGTTAATTGAACTTTTTTGGTAGTCATTTTTATTATTCTAATTATATCATTTGCATTATCCTGCTTTCTCACTGAAATTTTAAATTATTTTTAAGGAAAAAATCGAGACATATAGTACTTATTCTTTTATCCCCAAATCATCCAGAAAATATTAGGTGTTCAATACATACTTACAAATTTCACTAAAAATAATGGAGTCCTAGCCACAAAATTCCAAATTTCTTAACAGCCTCCTTATACATTAGACATTTTCTTCAGAATCTGTAAAATCTCATAAATTCCCACCCCTTTTGAAATTTTGGTTAATTCAAGTAAGTGCTAGATTAAAAATTATTTCTAGAACAAAAATATAAGCAAATATAAATAACAACAGGTAATAGCCTATTAAAGAAATTGAATCTTTTTCTACTACTTTAGCAACATCTGTTTGCATATTTATATTTTCATTTCATGTGATTCATATATGTATATATTGACAAATAATTCTATTAGTCCTTCTTCTTGACAATGGGGTTCTAGCCATTTATTAGAAATTTTAGCAAATATTCAGGTATTTCCTCCCCTTGCTCATTCATAGAGCATATTCAGGAATTTGTACTAGCCAACTGAAGTATTAAAGGAGTTATTTTGTTCATTGAATTTGTTTTTCCATTTTACCAATTCTATTTTTCAAGGACTTGTTTTCTTTTTCCATTTCACCCAATCTATTTTTTAAGAAGTGATTTTCTTCACTTAATTTTTTTTCCTATTTCATCAAATATATTTTTGAAGAGTTGTTTTCTTTATACAATTTCTGTATTTCCTTTTACAAACTTTCCTGAAAAACTTTCAGTTTCTTCCCCCCTTTTTCTGAATTCATAGACTTTATCAGACTTCTATTTAAAAGAAATCAATAAAATTCCTTGACTAGCGATATTCTATGATAATTAATCTGTCTCCATTCTCTAGAAAGCTATAAAATGAATCAATAATTCTCTTTTTCATCTCAAATTATTCAACCAGCAAATTGATGGCAAAAATATCTCAAGCTTCTCAAGAAGCTTAGAGCAATGACACTGATAAATCATTGAAAAAAATTAAGTTTGTAATAATTTTTCATTATTGCAAATAGTTAACATTTTGTAATAATTTCAAGTTTAAGAGATAAATATTTAAACAAATGTTTAAACAAATTTTTAAGAAATAGAGATAATTTTTTTGAGATATTAATCACACAGGCTTAAATTCTCAGGAAAGATGGGAGGATAGGAGACAAGAGAAATGGAGAATCCCCTCATTTTAATCTTGCCCTTTACAAAAATTTTGAGCAAATTAGTGTCCTTCTGGACAAATCTCATAATTTAGGATTTCTGGGATGACTGCCCTGCTACCACCATGGTGACTATCTTCCAGAGTTTATACATTTTCATCTCTATGCAGGTTTTGCTTTTTTACATCTCTTTCTCAGTCCTAGATTCTGACTTTTGATGCTCACTATGCACACTAATAGGTAGCAGGACAAATCTATGAATCACATCACTCCTACTTCATTAAGTCACCAGGTTGTGATAAAGTCCTTTTGGTATTTGAGCAAGGAAATATTGAAGATTGAAGAAAAATGTGAAAAGAAATCTGAAAACCAAGGATCATTTGGTTTATTCATTTGTAATACTCAAGTCATGCATGAGAAATTGAATAATTTGAAACAACAAGTCCTTAGGGCCAATCTAGCTCTTGGAAAAATGCCTAATACATAGTAGGCACTTAATATAAGCCACCTGACCAGATTTTTAATTTCTAGTGGCAGTGACCTAATTACGAATGACTATCATAAACTTCTGTGTAGAAGAAATGCATTTTATGACCTATGTATATGATACTTCTTTGCTGACATTGCATATTAAGTTCATTAGAATGTTGCCACTAGTGGATCACCTATTGTTTCTGATCCTAGATCTTAGTCATGGTATGTATAAGTCATAAGAAATTATAAGGTTGGAGCAGCAGTGGGTAGAGCACCAGCCCTCAAGTCAGGAGGACCTGAGTTCAAATCTGGCCTCACACACTTAACACTTCCTGCCTGTGTGGCCTGGGCAAATCACTTATTCCCAATTGCCTTAGGGAAAAAAAGAAATTAAAAGGTTTCTGTCCAGATATTAATATCTTCAGTTACTTTCATCAGACTAGTAGCATTTGTCTATTGTGAGTTGGGTTCTATACCTAGAAAAGAAACTGATCATGTCTGAATATAAAACGAATCATACTCTTTTTTTAACTTTATTTTCCTTGAAGGGTTTTTTTTTTTTTTTTTTTTTTTTTGCTTTTTGCTGAGGCAATTGGGGTTAAGTGACTTGCCCAGCTAGGGAATGTTAAGTGTCTGAGACCAGATTTGAACTCAGGTCCTCCTGACTTCAAGGCTGGTGCTCTATCCACTGCACCACCTAGCTGCCCACCTTGAAGGGTTTTTTTTATTAGAGTACGAGATCTATGTTTTCTTTCATAAAATGACTTTTATGGAAATGTTTTGCATAACTTCACATGTAGTTTCTTAATGGGGGTTGGAGGTGGGGATAAGAAAGAGAATCTGGAGCTCAAAAGTTTACAAGAACGTAAAGAATTTTTTGAAAAGTAATTGTGGAAAATATTAAGTAAATAAATGAGGGGAAAAATCAGATCATACTCAACTCTGCCTTAATCTTTCTTTTGAGCTACTTGATTATTGAAGTCAATCTTAAATATGTGATATTCTTTTCTATGTATAAAACAATATAAAGATGTATATAACAATATAAAGAATATATTTGAGGTGCTGGTTGGTTAGTGGGTGTTTTTCTATTTCTACTTTTGTCTTGTGTTTTATCAGTATAGGACAGTTTTCTTGGATTATTTCTTGTGTAATGAAATTATTGTGTCAAGGCAATTTTTTTAGTCACAGCTTTGAGATACTCCAATAATTCTTATATTTTTTTCTTAATGCATTCTCCAAACCTGTTGTTCTTATACAATGTTTTGCATTCTGTTGTTGTTTCTTTTATCATTTATTTTATTTTATTTTATTTCATTTTATTTTATTATTTCTTAGTCTCACATACCTTCACTGGCTTCCCCTTGTCCAATTCTAATTTTTAAAGAATTATTTTTAAGACTTTCTATCTCATTTTCTAATTGTTACTTTTTATAATCTCATTTTTGAGGATAATTCTTAATTAGCCTTTCTCTCAATCTCTCTCACTTGATTTTAAAAGTCTTTGAGTTCTATAAATTCTTTCTGTATAGGTAGCCATTTACCATCACTATTTGGGGTAGGAGGCTCTTTTTTATTTCACTTTTCTCTTCTGAAGAAAAAACTCTGGTATTACCTATTCCCATCATAAATTTCTTTAGTTGTGTTCTTTCCTTTTGGGTTGCTCATTTAAAATAATATTATTAATTATAAATGTAAGCTCTTCTAATCCTATATTTGGGAGGATGTATCTCTAGGTTTTCTTCAGTTTTCCTCCTGACCTGGAATCCCAAACACAAAGCTTCACTTTCTTGCAAGTGCCTACAGCCAGCAGTATCCCTGCACTACTTCTTTTGCACTCAATCAGTATGATGGTTCTTTTTGTCCAGGGCCAAATCTCAGCAGCGAAGTTGAACATGACATTCCTAATCAGTCTTTCCCAATTCAGACCTCAGCTTCCCACATTGTCTAGAACGTGAAAGTTCCTGTGGTCCTGAATGAGGCTCCAGTTGAACCCAGCTGGCTCCAAGGTTCTTACTTGCTGTTTCTATGGAGTTAGCCTGGAGGCATTTGTATTTTTTACTTATTAAACCATTCCTAGTGTCTTTTCCCCCTTTTCCAGTTGTCCCAGGAGAACACCTGTTCTGCCCCAAGTCTTCTCTGTTTTTCATTTGCCTATGTTTACCCTGAGGTACAATTTTATTCTAGTTCTGGAGAAAACTAGAGAGTTTGAAATTTTCCGACCCACTCATCCATCTCCTCTCATCCTCCTCTCAATATTCCCTTTTCTAAACTTTAGAAGAAAGAAAAATTATTCCAACCTGTACTAATAAAATTTTATTCAAATCTTTCAAATATCATGCCAAAATATTAGACTGGTTTGGTAGAATTCATGGTTGAGAAAGTCATTGACTCATGGGAAATAGATTATTGTTATCTCTAGAATATTAATAATTTTCTATTAAGATACTTATCCTAGTGACAGTTTCTTCTATGAATTTGAAAAATTGAAAGAAGTGAATGCCATTTCCTTCCAAAGAACAAAAATGTGCAGTTATAGTAAAAGAATTATAACTAGGAATTACAAATAAATGAGCCATATATCTTCTGGTGGTCTCTTCTAAGTTACAAACAGAGATTATTTTGAATAAATTACAATCACCTGTTCAAGTCTTTATGCATCTTGTGATTGTGTGTGTGTGTCTGTGTGTGTTTATGTATAATGACCGTGGTAATTAGTGGTGGTGGTGGTGGATAAATGGACTTTTTTTTAACATGATAATCAGATGATACAGAAATTATCTGATTTTTTTGGTTATATGGAATAATTTAAACATATACATGGACTATTAAAATTAATATTTTCTTTTTTTATTAAAGCTTTTTATTTGTATAACATAAGTATGGGTAGTTCCTCAGCATTGATCTTTAAAAAGCTTTCCATTACAAATTTTACCCCCAGGCCTCTCCTCTCCCCTAGATGGCAGGAAGTCCACTACATGTTAATAATGTTGAAATACTTGACAAGTTGTGCAAGAAAAATCCTATCCACAAGAAAAAAAAAAGAAAATCAGAGAAAGGAAACACAATGCAAGCAAACATCAATAGAGAGCATGAAAATGTTATGTTGTGGTCCATATTTCATATCCCTCTCTCTAGGTGTATATGGTTTTCTTCACTTAACAATTGGAACTGGTTTAAGACAATTCTTTGTTGCAGAGAGCCATGTCCATCAGAATTGATCATCATGTAATATTATTGTTGCTGTATATAATGATCTCTTGGTTATTCTCATTTCACTCAGCATCAGTTCATGCAAGTCTCTTCAGGTCAATTGTTTTGTTTATTGATTTTTTTCCAGTTCACAACTTCCGTTTTTCAGTGAGTTGGTATCTGTAGATATGCATTTTGAAGGAGTTATATGCTTTTTATATTTCATAAAATCTATTTATAGGGAGTTATATTTCATCAAATCTATTTTTATGGAGTTTTCTTCAGACAACTTCTGTTTTTCCTTTTCCATACCTTCTTGCAAAAATTTCATTTCCTTTCCCTATTTTTCTTCTAACTCTCTTTTAAGATCCTTTTTGAAATCTAATTAAGCCTTGTCAAATGGGTACTAGCTCATACCTCCTTTTGGTACTTCATCTGGAGTTGATTGGCCTTTAGGAACCTCAGTGTTTGAAATCTGTTCTCTCTTTCCATAAAAATTGTCTATGGTCAGAGTTCTTTTTGCTTTTTTGTTCATTTTTTTTAATGTTTGCGATCTTCTCTTGATGCAAATTAGTGACAGATGCTTTTGTTCACCCTGTGGTGGTTGTTTCTGTCTGACTTCAGGTGCCGGGTAATAGAGACCAGGCAATGAGTTCTTTTGGGACTCAATGGCTTGAAATTTGCCTTTTCAATTGTGAGTTTTACAGGAAATCTGCTAACCACCTTCTTGCAACAAGATCAGAGTAGCCTAAGAACCTCACAGAAAATTCTGAGGTGCATGGAAGCTGCAGTGCTCTAACTCCCTGCCTCAGCACCTTGGCCGAGGCTCCCTGTGCTGCAGTCTGGGTTTGGCAGACTGTCCTCCTACCTGTTTGAAACAGACCTGTTCTGAAGTTCTTCCAATATATCTTCTGCTGGGAATGTTGTTTTCCACATATTTGTGGGTTTGGTCACTCCAAAATCAGTTGAGAGGCTTAATCTATTGTTGTTTTGAGAAAAGGACAGAGGAGGTCACAGAAAGTGGTGTCTGCTCTCCACCATCTTGGCTCCACCCCCTAATTAAGAAGAAATTGTCATAATCTAGGTGACAACTAATGAATGTTAAACTAGAGTAGTAGCAGTATGAAAGGAGAGAAAGGATCAGATGTAAGAAAGGATGTG
>JAJPUD010014682.1:0-32619 GCA_023553655.1 Myrmecobius fasciatus
GGGGACCACCTCCAACTAGCGCTGGGGCCATTTCTCCCTGACCCCTCAGTCCCACTGGCCCCACTTACAGAGGGAGGAGACCCCTGACCAATCTCTTGCTCCACTCACCAGCTCCTTCTTCACCTCCTGTTTTTCATTCAACTTCAGGTTGGCAGAGACCTGGGCCCAAAAATAGGGGCTGGTCAGCAGTGAGGGTACCGTAAGCCAGGAGCCCCATGAATCCCATCCCCCACCCCTTCATTTAGCCGGGGGGACAAGCAGAAGAGTAGACTTTACCAGAGCATCCTAGGGTTGGGAGTCCCAACCTTGAAGGGGGGATAAGGGTGGTGAAATATCTAATGTCCATTACTCCCCACTGGACCGTAATTTCCTTGAGGGCAATCATTATATCTCATCTTAATATGTGCACCCTTCCTCCACACACATAGCATGATGCGTCCATAGCTTGATGGGTTATACCCAAGAAATCCAAGGAAAACTGTAGGAGGGAGGAAGCGGTGTGAGCAGGGGTGGACCCTCACCATCATGGCCTCTAGCACCGTGAGATGAGGAAGCAGCATGTCATCCTGCATGATGTAACAGGACATCTTGCGGAAGGTCCGCAGCTCTCGAGGTCGCCCATTCACCAAGATCTGCCCCTTCATTCCAGACTCCCTTCAGGAGCAGAATGGAAGGGGGATCACAGGGGAGAATATCCTCAAAGCCTTAGGCTCCCCTGAAAATCTCCAACCCATGACTTCTGTCCCTTCCCACAAGGCTCTGCCAGGCACTCTCCCACCCTCCATAATCTCCAGTCCTATAAAGCCTCCTTCCTTCCAGGTCCACCATGTTTCTCATTCCCCCTGCCCTTGCCATATATACACACAGACACACTCACCCACACAATCCCATCCTCACCTATACCCAGCTAGGATGTTCATGAATGTGGACTTCCCAGCTCCTGAGGGTCCCATGATACCAATCAGCTCCTTTCGACAAAATTTTCCAGACAAACACTTGAGAAGGGTCTTGTAACCTGGAGTTAGGAGGAGGGGGCGATCATCAAGGAATAGAAACATCTCAATCCCTTAAGCAGCTCATGCCTTTTTCAGGAGGGACCTTGGGCAAAGATGAAGGAGCTGATTGTTTAAGTTAATTTTTGACTACATCATAATCTAGTAGCAGAGGGACAGCTAGGTGATATAGTGGATGAGTACTGGGCCTGAAGTCAAGGAGATCCATCTTCCTGAGTCTAAATCTGAGTTCAGAGACTTCCTAAATGTGAATCCTGAGCAAGTCACTTACTCCTGTTTGCCTCAGTTCCTCATTTGTGAGATAAGTAGGAGAAGGCATGGCAAACCACTCTGATGTCTTTGCCAAGAAAACTCCAAAATCTGGTCATGACTGAAAACAACTGAACAACAAAGTAGAAGGACCCAGATCTGAAATCAGAAGAGCTCTTTCAATTTGATCACTTTCTAACTTTCTGATCTTAAATATATATATATATATATATATTGATATCTTGTGTTTTTTATATAACTTACATTTCCCAATATATTCCTCCTCTTCCCAAACCAAATATGAATCATCCATTATAACAAAGAATTTTTAAAAGACAAAAAAACCATTCAGTGAAACTAATCAATACATCATCTAAGTCTGACAGCACATATCCATAATATAAGCCACAGCCCCCTCTGCAAAGAAGCAGGAGCTGTATTTCCTCATCTCTTCTTCAGGGCCAGACTTGGTCATTATATTTCCACCAGGTTTGTGATTTGAAGAAAGTCATTTAACTTTTCTGAAATTCATTTTCCTCATCTGTAAAATGGGAGTATGTTACTTAGACTACCTACCTCGCAAGATTATTGTGGCCAAAGTGCTTTCTGCAAAACTTAATGTATTTTATAAAATTACCATGGATACTGTCAGCAGCTAGGACAAGAGAAGTATCTCAACAACAACAGCAATAAATCTTCTCTCTACTTTTCTAAACTCCCTACTCTGAGATGACTACCTCTGGAGTCAAAACATCTGAAGCATAATTTACTGAATTTACTGTGCTCTGGAAAAGGAAAGAGAGCCAGGGGGTCATGATTCCTCTTCTCTGTGGCCATGAATTATTCTCTCTCTCCTTTGCTAAAAGGAATTGCCTCCAGTCTTCCCTTTCATCTGGAAAAACCTTTCTTTCTTTAAAGTCTGGCATAAAACCAGATCCTTAGAGACCTGACCCAAGGGAGCTGAAGGGGACCCTGACACCAATACTGGTCCTAGTAACCATGACTGTCTCTCCCCCCAACTTCTTCTATCCTTTGGCACCATCCAGTCAAATGAATGACTAACTATGAAGTTGGATAGAAAATATTAAAAGACTCTTGGTGGTTTAGCTCATACACCTGGTCCGAAATAACTTTCACAGAGACCCTGCTTTTTAAATACTCTCTTCCCAAGGTCCCCAACCCCTGCAAAATGCTTTGGACCTTGTGGGCTCCTACTATAGCCTGCAGTTCTTTGACCCTGTGACTCACAGAATCACAGAAGGTGAAAGGGTCTTCCAAAACTCATGTGGTTCAGCCCTTTACCTACAGGCAGAGAAGATCTACCTACTGATGTCACAAGTGACGATGGAAAGGTTTAGATAATCCACCCAAGATGACACAGGTAGCCACAGGGAAATCATCAACCCTATGATTCCATCATTAAAAAATCATTCAGGAAGTGACTTTGTGTACCTGCCTTTTAGTGTCACTTTAAGGGAAGAGGGAAGTTGGGTGAAGCTAAATCACATTGCTTCCCTTGGTTCTCCCAGTTTCTAAATTGGATTGAACTCCCAAGGAGGTCAAGTTCAAATAAATGAAGAATAGCAGGTTTCATGGGAGGGGAAGAGGGAGGAAGAGAGAGAACACTGAAGTCACAGAATAATATATTTTAGAACAAGAAAGTACTTTAGAGACTACCTAATCCAACCCCCTCAGAGTCACAAAGTTGTTGTTTACTAACTATGTGACCTTGAACAAATTATTTCTTGCTGGAATGGGAAGATCACTAGAGTTGGAGTCAAAAAACCTGGCCCCAAATCTTGGCTCTACTATTTTCTTGGACAAGTCAACTAAGTTCTTTCTCTGGACCTCACCTGTCAAGTAAGGAGGTTGGACTAAATTATCTCCATTCTCTTTTACCTCTAAAAATCTATATTCTATCATTAAGATCTCTTCAAAAGGACCCACACATACACCAATATTTATAGCAGCTCTTTTTGTGGTGGCAAAGAATGGAATTTGGATGCCCATCAGTTGGACAATAGCTGAATAGGTTGTGGTATATGATTATGATAGAATACAACTATATTGTAAGAAAAGAGAGCAGGATGATTTCAGAAAAGTCTGGAAAGACTTACATGAACATCTGATGCTGAATGAAATGAGCAGAACCAAGAAAACATTGTACACACTAACAACAACACTGGACAGCTGATCAACTCTGATGATCAACAATGCAATGAGCCAATATAATTCCAAAAGACTCATGATGGAAAATGCTATGCACACCCAGAGAAAGAACTACAGAGTCTGAATGCAGATTGAAGAATACTATTTTCACTTTGTTTATTCTTTTTTTGTGGTTTTTCCTTATGTTCTGATACTTCACAAAATGAGTAATGTGGAAATATGTTTAATATGATAGTTCATATTTTACCTATATCAGATTGCTGACTGTCTTGGGGAAGGGGAAAAGAAAAAAATTTGTAACTTAAAATCCTAAAAAAATGTTTAAAATTATCTTTACATGTAATTGAAAAATATAAAATACTATTAAATGGCAGGGCGGGGGTGAGGAAGATCTCTTCAAGCACTAGATATTGTGAACTTTTTGAGCCTCAGTATCTTCACCTGCATAATGGGAAAGTAATGCTTGTACTACCTTTTTGCCAGGGCTGTTGGGAAGATCAGATGAGATAATGGATGTCAAAGAGCTCCAGGATCATTAAATGTTATGCTTTAGGGGCAGCTAGGTGGCACAGTGAATAGAGCACCAGCCCTGAAGTCAGGAGGACCTGAGTTCAAATCTGGTCTCAGAAACTTAATATTCCCTAGCTGTGTGACCCTGGGCAAGTCACTTAACCCCAACTGCCTCAGCAATAAAAATAAAAATAAAAAATGTTATGCTTTATTTGCCATTATTACAAATGTCTACCAGAGAACGGAAATACTTTGTTTCTTCCTGCTATTTCCCTATCCCCTTTCTTTCCACCTATCCCAAACTTTTTATTCTCTTCTATTCTCTAGTGTAAAAAATGAAGGAAGAGAAGAAAAGGAAGGAAGGAGTCAGAGCATATAAGGTGTGACTAAGAGACAGCAGAGATTCAAGGGAGGGAACAGAAGTGGAAGGGTGGGGAGAACAAACACGGAAATGACACCCGGGATTTCACCAGAGTTGGAAATTTCCTGTGTGGAAACTATTTCTGTGTAACCCTTCATTGACTTGCCTAGGAATTACTAAAAGGTCATGACTATCTCAAGATCACACAGCTAATATGAGTCAGTAGCAAAATTTGAATTCAATACTGCCTCAATTAGGCCCAAATACAGGATGCCCTAAAAAAAAAAAAAAAAAAGATAGAGTACTTTAATAACTTCAGAAATATAAATGCCAAAAATAAATAAACACAATATGAAAAGTTAATTATTTAAATGTTTAAAATACAGATGTTTCTTATTAAGCAACATAACCACTACATCGTCAATTTTCTAACTTTGTAAAAACTTTAGTTAGCTGTTGCTTAGTGACAGAAAAGACTGCATTTGTAATCATAGTGTTAAAATCATCCAAAGAGTGATGTATATTTTTATGCATATGTGACAGTTTTTATGAGTCCACACACAAAAAAAATCTAATGGACAGAGCTCAGCTGACTAGGATGGCCAAGCAAGAGGACCTCCTCTGTCAATGCATCAGCCTGAGAAAGTATCATCCAGAAACTGTCCCACATGCAATGCATAATGACCTGTCTTGTTAAAATTAAAATTAAAAATATATTATTCAAAATTCACAAAATTAAATCAATGTAAAAAATCATAATTAAACTTGCAAATGATGTTCTTCTAAGTTTGTGGCATTTATATCTATGAAGTTATTAAATCTGAAACCTGCACTAAGACTTTTAGAATACTCTCTAGCCTCCTCTCTTCCTCCCACCAAAAAATTTGGCTTACATAAAATTAACGGGTAACCAAAATATATGTATGTATGTGATTTTACTTTCAGATATTTCATATGATGAGTGTGGTCTATATTCAAACAAAAAATTGTTTTTTATAAAAAAGAGAGGGAGAGGGATTCTCCTTCAAGTTTTTCTTATTTCAACATTTTATTGAAAGATAGTTCTATATACCCTGCAATCATATTGATGCTGAAGTTCCCATTCAACTCTGGCTCTTGTCCTATTTCAAGTTCCCAAGAGTACATGTGTGCAAAAAAGAGACAGGACACTAAAGAGAGAGAAGGTTGCTAAAAACCCTGCTCAGCCCTCCTCAGAAATGTTTCAGTCTAGTTTCTCAAATCCAAAATAATTCACCCTTCCAGTCTCCACCCTGGTTCTGGGAAACCTAGCTTCCCTATTCTCAGCTCATGTTGCCTGGGGCTGAGGAGGGACATCAAAGATTTACTGAACTCAGGACAGTCAGTTCCCAGACACAAAACCCTCCCTTAGCTACCTCCACACCTCCATTGAGACCAGCCCAGACAGCTTCAGATTTTGACCAAGGTAAACAATGAGAACCACATTTTCTACCACTGATTTGATTCTGTGTTTTGAAGAGTACCTAGATGAGGCGAAGCAAAGAATATAAGCTGGTGATCAAAAGATATGTTTGTTATAGGTTCCATCTACGATATACTTACTATATAGTTCTACCACTGACTTGTTGTGTGACCTTAAGCTCATTATTTAATCTCTGGAACAATTCTTCCACAACTCTAAAAACAGAATTAATTCTTTTCCTCTATTTTCCTTTCTAGTATTCCACTGCCCAAAAATCTTCAGTACTTCCTTATTCCCTACCAATTTAAGTTAAAATGCCTTTGCCTGGCATTCAAGGCTCTGCTCAACCTACCACTACTCTACCTTATCTCATCTTAGATACCTTTGCCCTCCAGCCAAATTCGATAACTTTCTGCCACCCTTGTTCCAGAACAACACTGCATTCTCATAATTACATGCTTTTCTCAGATTGTTTCGTCTACCTGGCTTGTCTGCCTGATCTATCTTCAACAGTTTGATTTTTTTCCCCCTATCCTTTAAAGTCTAATTCAAATAATACTTGCTTCAGGAAGTCTTCCTTTATTCCCTTCCCTAAAATGATTAAAAAGTTTTTTACTCTCCTGACCTCATACAACATTTTCTTATTTTTGAGACTTAAATTAATATACATATATATAATACTTCAGAAACTTTAAAAAAATCACATAAGTGTCAGATATCATTACAAGAGTTTGTGGCCAGGAGATCATAGATTTAGAACTGAAAGACACTTCAGAGGTTTTCTGGTTCACAGAGAGATAGTTTGTCCAAGTGCTTATTAGATGTGAGAATGTTTTGCAAGTTTAGGAGCACTTTATCCCATAATCAGAAAGGACCTCTACAAAGATAACTCCCTACGGTTCTTTATTAGACCCTAGATTCTTAACATATTTTGGAGACTCCTAGATCAAGGCAATTAGTAGGATGAGGATATAGGTAGTCAGGAAGCAAGCAAATAGGAAGAAAGGAGAAGAAATCTACATAGGCAATGAGCTTTTCATCTGTAGAAAGACTCCAATTTGAGGTGATGACCATATGTCAGGGATATTACAAAGTGTATCACAAAAGCGAGAGCTGGCCAGAACCTTAGAGATCATCAAACTGAACTTCTATGTTTCACACCTGAGGCTCAGGATAAGTGACTTGCCTAAAGTTACTCAGGAAAGAGTTCTACATCAAGCTATGATTCAAATGCAAGCTCTGATTCCAAATCCAGGCTTTTCCCACTACCTTGTCTGCTTCCAATACTGTTTCATGAACCTGAAAGAGAATGGACTAGATGATCTCTGAAAATCCTTCCAATTTCACGATGACAAGATTTTATAAGTTTTCAGTGCCCATTCAGAGGACAGAGGGCATGGTGCCCATTTAGAAGGCAAAAAACTCATCAATGACTAGTTAAGAGGTAGAGGGCATGATATGCAGATATTACCCACTGGGAAGGATGGAAAAGAGCAAAATAAGGGGACAGAAAATTCAGAAGCAGAGCGAGTGACAATTTCATACCCCTCTTGCGCCAGCAGGGTCCCTCTCGAACAGAGTAGGACAGCTCCACGAATTCTACATCAACTGCGGAGCGCTTTGGAAGATGAGAGAAGCGCTGGGCTTCTGTGATGTGGTTCTCCACTTTCTTCAGGTGTGTGGTCAGTAGGGGAGGCTCTGTGGGGCCAGGGCGCCCTGCCATATCCTCCAGGGCCACTGCCACAGCCCCTGGCCCCAGCCCACAGCTGCCCACCTCCAGTGCCTTCTCCTCCATCTCTTTGCCCTGCAGGGAACCAGGGAGCTGAGGGGGACTTGTTTAACATCATACCCAGCCCTGGGCCCTTCTTCCATCTCTAACACTGCTCCATCCCCCTGTACCCTCCAACTTGCTCTCTTTCTCTTGCCTTATCACACAGTTGTCCACACAGGTCCATCACCTCATTCCCTGACAGTTCCTGCTTTCTCCTGTCCCACTCCAGTTCTGCTCTTCTTCAAGGTCTCCCTTAAGTATGTCCCTCTTACCATCTCCTCCAGTCCTACCTTCTCAGAAATCTGGTCCAGGCTATTCACCATTACCCATATGCCTCAGGGCTCCCCTCTCTTAATGCATACCTCAAAATATCCCCTTTTACTAGCCATCAGATTCTAGCCCCTTCATCTCTGCTCGCCAACCATCCTATACTGCTCCTAGCTCATGCAGGCCCTCTCTTCTCCCTCTTCTCTGAATCTCTAATCTCCTTACCCGGCAGAACTCTGGCCAGCAGCCCCAGCCCTAGGGAGGAGGGAGGAGGGTTAGAATCCAGAAGGGAGGACAATGGGAGGGGCAATAAGGGACGAGTGATAGGAGGGGATTCAGAGAAAGAAGGGTGTGGGGGAGATGGAGCATCCCCAGAGCCAAAAGGCCTCCTTTATCCTCTTGGACAAATAGGACCCATCGCCAGTGCAGCTCCTCAGGAGCCCCGTATCTGTGCGCTGCGGCGGGCCTCCCTCTAAGGAGGTAGGCGCATGGACTGGGACGTCTGTACCCCACAAGCCACAGGACTAGCAAACAGCCCCTCTTTCACACACCTAGTCACCTTGACGCGCCCCGGGGGCTTCTGAATAGGAGGCCCGATACAATAAAAGAAATGAGGCGTTTCCCCCGCCCCCAGCCTGCAATGGGGTCTTCGCGGTTGCCCCCCTTACCTGCCTCTGGTTGCAATACAGCTGTCCAGGCTCCAGGTCCGGCGGCCTGGGCTGGGCGGGGCCGGGGCGGAGCCGAGCTCTGGGGAGGGCCCCGGCCCCGGGTTTGAGGGGAATGGAGGGGCGGGTGGGGTGGCCACCCCAGCTCTGGGCCAGCTGCGCAACCCCCTGTGCTTGAAGCTCCTCCGCTCCACTGCCTCCTCCGGAGCCGGCCGGCCGGGCGGCTGCGCTCTCCTTGGGGCGGCTGCCGGGACCCGCTGCTCTTAAAGGGGCGGCGCAGCCCCGCAACTGGCAGGGGGGGGGATAGGGGGAGTGAGCATGAGGAGGAAAATAAGGGCGCAGGTGAAGCGGAGGTCGTGAGCGGCGAGTTGTGGAAAAGGGGCTTAAGGGAAGAACTGAGGCGCAGGGAAGAAAGAAGTCGCTAAGAGAACCGAGAATGAGACGTCTCAAAGAATAGGGGTCCTGCAGTACAAGGAAGACAATGGGGGACTGTGTTTCTGTACCAGTTTAAACAACCTTCGCTCCTCTGACGCCCCTCTCCTTCCTTTGCCCTTAGCTCCCAACCTTCATTCAGCATCTCTTCTCCCAAGAGAGACTCAATCCCAGGAGACACCAATCAAAGTATTAAGTGTCAGGGAGAGGAGATGGGGGGAGGTCACTTTCTAATGAACTTTTAAAACCTTCCCTCAGTTTCCAAATTTCTGTGCACCCTTCCCCCACACACACACACACCAACCAGAGCCCAGGAGCAAGAAAGAAGAGGAGGGAGAGTTTCTTGGGGAGGAAGTGGAACTTCCAAGGTTGTACACACACATAAAGAACTATACACGAGCACATGCCTGCCTGCAAACATGCACTCCTCCCTGCTCAGTTGGAGAAACACTTCTTCCCATCATCCAACCTTGCATCATCCAGCATTGTATCACCAGTATTGACATGGCAATGGGGACACGAATAAGCATCCCTCACAAAGACCTAGGTATTTGTGTGACTTTCTGCTTCGCACCCTCCCGGGGCTCCCGAATCTGCCTTCACATGTAGGCAAGATGTGTGAGCACACGGACAGGGATTTCATCTTGCTTGGCCTTTTCCTAGGGCATCTCCTCACAGTCCCCACCTGTCCCTACCATCCTGCCATGGCATCTTCTCCAGGGTAAGTAGGTTAGCCAACCCGAGGCACATGATGCTGTGTCTTTAAGTCTTCCACCTGTCACAGCGCTGAGCTAACAGGGAGGGGAAGGAAGCTGCTGCTGCTGCTGCTGCGGCAGTAGTGAGGTTACTAGCAGTCAAATCTCATCCATCTCCTCCCCATCTGCTTTCTGCCAACCTGGGGGTTGGCTAGGGGCTGGACACTATCCCTGCCTTTTCCTGTGACTCGGCTTCGACCTCTGTTTTGGAAACTAGATTTGAATCCCTTAAATTTGTTTTCCCTTTCCTCTTTCTCATTTATTCCCCAGGACAGAAGCCCACCTCCATTTTTCGGAATATTTCTTTCCTTATTCCCTAGGACCCACTCCTCTAATTTCTTAGGATATATTCCTCAGTTACCTAGAATATCCTCAACTCCTAAGAGATCACCCTATCATTTGCTATGGCCCCACTTTTCCTCCTATTTATTCCTTCACTGCCTAAGTCATACCCTCCTATTTCCTAGGACAGATTTCTCCTATCTCCTCTTACCCTCATCTGGGACAACTTCCCATTCTCCAAGAATATACCCATATTCCCTAAGCGTCCCCTGACTAGAAAAACTCTTCCATTTTTAAATGATATACCCCTATCCCCGGAACATTCATTCCCTAAAACTACTCATTTTTTAAGTGACATCCCCCTCCCCATTTCTCAGAACAACCTCCCTGTTCTCTAAGGACAGACCCTCTTTATTATTCCTTAGAACCTATCCCCCAATTCCCAAGGTAACCTCCTTATTCTCCAGAAATATACTCCTCTTTTCCTACAACAGACTACTCCATTTCTCAAAACCTCCATTTTCCAAGAATAAAACTCCATTATCTAGAATATCCTGTTTCCCAAGACATACTCCCCATTTGTAAGGACAATTTCCCTATTTTTCAAGGACAGACACCCCTCATTCCTCAGGATATATCCCCCTTATCCCAGAATAGGCATTCATCCTACCTCTTCCCTCCTATTGCTTAAAACATTTGGACATTCACTCTCTCCATTCATTTATTCATTGAGTACATTTTTATTGGGTTTCTGTCATGTACAAAGTAGAGGTACTCCCATTCCCCCGAAAGTACATCCTCCCCCATTCTTTCCTTCTAAGAATCTCCATCCTAAAACAATGTCTCCAGCCTGAGCAGTCTGAAGGTTGCTGAATGAAGGCAGGGGCAGAAATGTCCTTGTCTCAGCTCAGCTCTTAGAGCTAATCTACAGAAAAGGGCTGGACTGGGGATTTATGGAAGAGACAGCTGCTGAGCAGATTTATGGAGCGGTGGAAGGAGGAGGCAAGTGGGGTCCTGTGGGAGCTGGAATGGGGACACCTAAGGCCATCTGAGCCCCAGCTCTATATCACCACTCTCCCTTCCTCCCTTATTCCCTTTCCCCTCCTCCTTTCTTCCCCCCCTCCCCCATTATCTTAGGCCACTGTGTGTATTTGTCTCTGCTATACCCCCTGCTGTTTCCAGAGAGAAATGCAACCAGAAAAAAGGTAAGAAAAAGACAGGGAAAGGAAACCGAATGAAATTGCCCTACTGTCCCTCCTGTCTCTCAAGCAGACAGGAAAATCAGCAGTCAGAATGGTGGTTTTATGGAGGCAGGAAGCTGGGAAATAGAGTAGTGACTTTTCCAAGAAAATAGCTAATCATCCTCAAAGACACTTTGAAGTTTGTTTGTTTTTCCCTCCCTCCAACCACAGACTTATCTTCCATTTGTTCTCAAGACTGCATTAGCAGCTTTAGCTGTAGCCAGCATCCCTACCTCCCTGGTTGCTTGAGTATGAAGTGTGTGTGTGGGGGGGGGGATGAAAACAAAAGGGGAGCAAGAGGAAAGATTAGTGCTTTAAATAGAGGACTAGGAACAATTCTAGCCAAGGATCTTAAAGTCATAGAATCATCATTTTAGAGCTGGGATGCTTTTTAAAGGCAATTGATCCTACTTCCCTTATTTAAAGATATGAAACTTAGGCAAAAAAAGACTTCGTTACTTGCCATGGGTTATATAGCTAATATGTGTTTAGGATAGGATTTGAACCTGTTTTCCTGGCTCTGGGTCCAATGTCTCATATGCTATAATATGCTTCTCTCAAAAATTCAGCCATGGGAATATGGAAAGCTCTCTATTACTCCCCACTACAAAGAATGAGGAATAGACAAAAGTTAACTTCAGGGCAAAAGATTTCTGAATGCACCTGGTCTTTTCCCTCACCTATCCAGAGAATAACCCTCACTGTCCACCCCCTTCATCTCTGCTCCTAACGGACCCTCACCAGCAGGGTATATCCATTCACGGATCTGACAGCAGGAAAAGCAGCAGGCAAAGCAGCAGGCTTAGCCTCGAGGCTTGGGGAGATAATGGTTAAGAAGGCAGTCTTGGAAGGGTTGAAGTCCTAGTGGAATAATGAGACAGAAGGAAGACCAGTGGGAGGTCAATTCCAGCTGACCCTGTTCCATCTGGCCCTGAACAGGGACTCCTGGACGGCATTGAATAGGAATAAGTATAGAAGAGAGGGTGTCACTCCAGCCCGATGATGGCTTTTCTCATTTAATAATTTAATTTAATTAAATTTCAATTCAGTCAGCTTTAATTGAAAACCTACTGTGTGCAAAGCATTTAAACAGTGTGAGATCTAATAACTGATTTACAAAGAGACAGTAGGAAAATGTTCTCCTTCCCTTCCTCCCTCCCTCCCCCACTTCGTCTAACCCGGGTCTTAGAAATCTATAAGGGCAGACAGCCTACACAGACACCTAGAATCATAAAAATCAGAGCCTGAAAGGATGCTAGATTTGTCAAGTCTATCTTGTTTTATAGATTAGGAAGTTGAGGTCCTGAGAGATCACATAGGAGTGGATAGCAAAATAGATTTTAAACCCAAATCTTCTCACTCCTAACCCATTGTTCTTTCTACTAGGAGAGGGAAATGCAGATAGATCCAACCAGGATAAGCCCCAGTTGAGCACTAAATTGGGGAGGGCAGAAGCAAGAATGGTGGTCTGGGTCTTGGACAGACACCAATTGAAAATAGTCTTACCCCCTCCCCCCTCAACCTACAGATCTCATTGTGTACCCCATTCAGTGGATACTGTTTCTCATACTGCTTTATGGTACCTTCACCTGGAATGAAAGTTTTTTGAGGGTACAGATCATCCTAATCCATGATTTGAGACTCTATTTTCCCAGCATACCTTGTGAAAGAGATAGTTTATTCTGATTTGGGGTTTGGGAAATTTTGTCACCATCCTTAAGCTTTTCTGTATCTGTCTCTTCGTCTTGAGACCTCCCTGTTTCTGTCCACTTAGGGACTCTGTCAACTGTCATTCAGAAAAACGAGCAAGGAGAGGGAGGAGATACTCTGCTATTTGTGGTCATGTTTCCTAGTTGCACCATATCTGTCCTTTTTATAACCTGGAGATCACATATCAAAATCCATTCCATGCTATAATCTTATGCCCTTTGGCATAAGTTCCAGATTGCTCTCCAGAATGGTTGGATCATTTTATAACTCCACCAACAATGCATTAGTCAGACAGTAAATTTAATATTGTGCATGTTCTGACTACTTCATCAACTTGCTCTTCCCTCTCTCCTTCTCCTCAAGTTTCCCATTCCTTGAGAAGGAACATTATTGAAATTAGGTCAATTAACCCTTTGACCCAGCAGTGTTTCTATTGGGCTTACATCCTAAAGAGATCTTAGAGGAGGGAAAGGGACCCACATGTGCAAGAATGTTTGTGGCAGCCCTTTTTGTAGTGGCTAGAAACTGGAAACTGAATGGATGCCCATCAATTGGAGAGTGGCTGAATAAATTATGGTATATGAATGTTATGGAATATTATTTTCTATGAGAAATGACCAGCAGGATGATTTCAGAGAGGCCTGGAGAGACTTGCATGAACTGATGCTGAGTGAAGTGAGCAGAACCAGGAGATCACTATACACAGCAACAACAAGACTATATGATGATCAATTCTGATGGACATGGCTCTCTACAACAATGAAATGTTTCAAACCAGTTCCAATTGTTCAGTGAAGAAAGCCATATACACCCAGAGAGAGGGATGTGAAATGTGGACCACAACATATCATTTCCATGATCTCTATCGATGTTTGCTTGCATTGGGTTTCCTTTCTCAGATATTTTTTGTTCATGTAGATACGATTGTTCTTGCACAGCAAGATAAGTATGTAAATATGTATACATCTATTCGGCTTGTCAAGTATTTTAATATAATTAACATGTAGTGGATTTCCTGCCATCTAGGGGAGAGGAGGGGACTAGGGGGGAAATTTGTTACGGAAAGCTTTGTAAGGGTCAATGTTGAGGAACTACCCATACATATGTTATGCAAATAAAAAGCTTTAATAATAAAAAATAGAAATTAGGTCAATTAATAATTCTACAATGGCCTCTAACTATTCAAGTGAAAGCAAGAGTCAATCAATGTAGCAAACTTCATTGTTGCTTTATTTGCTGTAGCCAAGGCAGCCTTCAGCAACCACTATCACCCTGATAAATCAGCAACCACCAACATCCAGACAAGACCCTCCTCCAGCAAAAAAGATCCTAACTCGATAAAGGCTCAGATAATGCTTAGCATTTTGTAGTAAAGAAAAAGTTTTTTAGTAAAGAAAAAGTATTTTTTTAAATTAAGACATACACTCTCCAATCAATAAATGGTCAAAGGATATGAACCATTTTCACTTGATGAAATTAAAACTATTTCTAGTCATATGAAAAGGTGCTCCAAATCACTATTGATCGGAGAAACGCAAATTAAGACAACTCTGAGGTATCACTACACACCTGTCAGATTGGCTAAGATGACAGGAAAAGATAATGACGAATGTTGGAGGGAATGTGGGAAAACTGGGACACTGATACATTGTTGGTGGAACTGTGAATGGATCCAACCATTCTGGAGAGCAATTTGGAACTATGCTCAAAAAGTTACCAAGCTGTGCATACCCTTTGACCCAGCAGTGTTTCTATTGGGCCGATATCCCAAAGAGATCTTAAAGGAAAGGGACACACGTGTGCAAGAATGTTTGTGGCAGCCCTTTTTGTAGTGGCTAGAAGCTGGAAACTGAATGGATGCCCATCAATTGGAGAATGGCTGAATAAATTATTCTGTAGGAATTATTATATATTATATTATTATATTTATATATATATTATATTATTATACATAATATATAAAAACTATGTATAATATATAATATTATAAGTTATATATATTATGTTATTGTATATATGATATTATAATTATAATAAATTATTCTGTAAGAAACGACCAGCAGGATGATTTCAGAGAGACCTACATGAACTGATGCTGAGTGAAATGAGCAGAACCAGGAGATCATTATACACAGCAATAAGTCTACATGATGATCAATTCTGATGGACATGGTTCTCTTCAACAATGAGATGTTTCAAACCAGTTCCAGTTGTTCAGTGATGAAGAAAGCCATCTACACCCAGGGACAGGCCTTTGGGATCTGAGTCTGGATCACAACATAGCATTTTTACACTATTGATGTTTGCTTGCATTATGTTTTCCTTCTCAGGTTACAGCAAGATAACTGTATAAATATATATACACATTTGATTTGTCAAATATTTTAACGTAATTAACATGTATTAGACTTCCTGCCATCTAGGGGAGGAGGTGGAGGGTAGGAGGGAAAAATTTGTAACAGAAAGCTTTGCAAGGGTCAATGTTGAAAAATTACTTATGCATATGTTTTGCAAATAAAAAGCTTTCATTAAAAAAATAAAATTAAATTAAGGCATATACTTTTTTTAAGCTTTTTATTTGCATAACATATATATGGGTATTTCTTCAACATTGATCCTTACAAAGCTTTCCTTTACAAATTTTCTCTCCTAGTCTCCTCTCCTCCCCTAGATGGCAGGAAGTCCACTACATGTTAATTATATTAAAATACTTGACAAGTCGAATATGGCATATACTCTTTTTTAGACATAATATTACCGCATCCTTAATATAGTATAGCCTAAACATAACTTTTCTATGTACTGGGAAACCAAAAAATTCCTGTGACTCACTTCATTGAGATCTGCTTTATTGGAGTAGTCTGATACCAAACTGGCAATTTCTCCAAGGTATGCCTATTTTACAAAGTTATAAAATGTCTAAGCTCTTCTGTTCCCCAGAAAGAATGTGTCCTGTCAATCAAAAATCATTTATTAAGCATCCACTAGGTGTTGGATTTCAGAAATTTGGAGCAAAAAAAGAACCACACCCTCATGAGGTTTATATTCTCTATGCCAAAGAAGCAGTATCACATAAAGAAAAGAACACTGGGTTGGTTTTAAGAAAACTGGATTTGAATCCTGGCTACACCCTTACTCACCACAATTCCTGGTAATTCATTTAAACTTTGTGTCTTGGGTTAATTTCCTCATTTTCATAATAGTTGTGATGCTTACTTTAAAAGGTTATTGTAAGGAAAACGTCACCTTCTTTTTCAAATATTAAAGTGCAATACTTTGAGCTCTTAAGACAACTACAACAATAAACATGAATAATTCATTAACAAGTATTCATTAAGGACTGATTATGTGCTAGATACCAGGCCAAGCATTAGGAATCCAAAAACAATAATGAATCTGTCCCTACCCTCAAGCAGCGCGCATTCTGTTGCGGGGAAACAACATATACATATAGAAGTAATCACAAAATATATGTGTGTATTACATAGATATGTGTATAGGTATGTATCTGTCACATGTTCACACAGTTAATACAGAGTAATTGGTGAGCCATTAGTATTGTGGAATAATCAAGAAAAGTCTCATGTAGGAAGTGGCACTTGAGTTGAGCCTCCAAGGAAGTAAAGAATTCTGACTGGAGATAAGGAGTTAGTAAATTAACACATTGTTGATGGAGTTGTGAACTGATCCAACCATTCTGGAAAGCAATTTAGAACTATGCCCAAAGTGCTATAAAACTATATACCCTTTGATTCAGCAATATTACTACTAGTTCTGTATCCAAAAAGATCATAAAAAAGGGGAAAGAACCCACATGTACAAAAATATTTATAATAGCTCTTTATGTGGTGGCAAAGAATTAGAAATTGAAAAGATAGCCATCAATTGAGGAATGGCTGAACACACTGAGATATCTGAATGTAATGGAATATTGTGCTATAAGAAATGAGCAGGTGGATGTCAGAAAATCCTGGAAAGATTTACATGAACTGATGCTAACAAAAGTGAGCAGAACCAGGACACCACACACAATAACAGCAAAATCGTGTGATCAACTATGACTGACTTAACTTTTCAAAGCAATATAATAATCTAAGACAATTCCCATAGACTTGAGATGGAAAATGCCATCCATACCTAAAGCAAGAACTATGGAGACTGAATGAAGATCAAAGGATACCATTTTCACTTTTTTTTTTCTTTTTCTTTGTTTTTTCTTTTTGTTCTGATTTTTTTTTCTCACATGAATAATATGGAAACATGTTTAAAATGATTGTCTATGTACAAATTGTATCAGAATGCTTTCTGTCTTGCAGACAGGGAGATGAAGGAGGAAAAAAGAAAAAGATTTAGAACTCAAAAATCTTATAAAAATGAATGCTGAGGGGCAGCTAGGTGGCGCAGTGGTTAGAGCACCAGCCCTGAAGTCAGGAGGACCTGAGTTCAAATCTGGTCTCAGACACTTCCTAGCTGTGTGACCCTGGGCAAGTCACTTAACCCCAATTGCCTCAGCAAAAAGCAAAAAAAAAAAAAAAAAAATGCTGAAAACTATCTTTACCAGGAACTGGAAAAAATAAAATGTGATTAAGTTAAAAATAAAACAAATATAACTAAGTAAAATGAATTAGTAAATTCCAGGCATAGAAGATAGCAAGGAGTTGAGGGATGGTATGTTATCTATGGGGAACCAGGTAGATCAGTTTAGCTGTAAAGTGGAAGAAAATAATGCTTGATAAACCTTAGAAGTTAAATTGAAACCAAGAAATATGTATACATATATTCAATTTGTCAAGTATTTTAACATAATTAATATGTAGTGGATATCCTGTCATCTAGGGGAAGGGTGGGGAGTGGGGGGGGGGGAATTTGTAACAGAAAGCTTTGTAAGGGTTAATGTTGAAGAATTACCCATACATATGTTTTGCAAATAAAAAGTTTTAATTAAAAATAAATAAATAAATTGAAACCAGGTTGTGAAGAGCATTAAATGGCAAAGTAGTTTGTATTTTAATTTTGAGGAAAATTGGGAGCCACTAGAGTTATGAAAGATAGTCTATAATCACATCTTCCCCTTTGAATATGCAAAACCTCCAGTTTTTTTCTGAGCCTTTGACACTTCTTATTCTTTTTTCTCCTGAAGCTGGTGTAACATTAGATGTCCAGACCTATTCACAGGTACCACCCTCATGACAGAGTACTATTTAGTGAAGACAATAAGTATTCACCAGTTGCCTCATCCTTCCCGTAAAATGCCAGCCCCGGTACAGGTCCCTTCCCAATTGTATAGGACCAGAATAGGAATCAAGATAGAGGAATAAAAGGAAGCAGTTCCACCTAGCTTCCCACTAAATCTAAAAGTGTGTGCTTGGGGTGCAGCTCCTAGGGAAAACAGAACAGTAATCTTGAGGTCCCCTGACCTTGGAAGTGCTATTGTTCTAAAATCTGTCAATAATCCTGAAGTCTCAGGGGGCAGCTAGGTGGCGCAGTGGATAGAGCACCAGCCTTGAAGTCAGGAGGACCTGAGTTCAAATGTGACCTCAGACTCTTAACATTCCCTAGCTGTGTGACCTTGGGCAAGTCCCTTAACCCCAATTGCCTCAGCAAAAACAAAAAAAAATAAACAAACAAAAAAATAATCCTAAAGTCTCCTGGCTTTAAGAATACTAGAGTCCCACAAACATTGCTGACTGTGAGATAAACAATCTGTTGGTCAGTGATCACAAAGTTCCTGAGATAATAGTGAATAGATCACTTCTCAAACTTATCTGTAAGCCATAAAACTAGCAAATAAGTAACATGAAGATCCTGGTCTATATAACTTTTTCCTATAAATTTATCTTCTTGCCTTGTTTTGCTAAATTATTTTGGAACTCAGCTCACTTCAATTGGTGTTACAATTATAATAAACTTTGCCCCTTGACTTGGAGATGGATTCAAACCTGTAAATTCTTTTGAGATACCTCGTGACACCAGTTTATAACTCCAACCTTTTGGGGTCTCCTTTTACCTCAACATAACCTATATTGAATTAAATGCATTTTCAATGCAATTCTTCTTTTCAATTGAAATTCAAATGAAAAAATGCTTCAAAAAGAAGCATTTTCATGCTTCTTTTTTTTTTGTTGTTGTTGCTGAGGCAATTGGTGTTGTGTCTTGTCCAGGGTCACTCAGCTAGGAAGTGTTAAGTGCCTGAGGCCAAATTTGAACTCAGGTCCTCCTAATTTCAGGGCTAGTGCTCTATCCACTGTGCCACCCAGCTGCTTTTTTTTTTTTTTTTTTTTTTTTTGCAGAAAAGGGAATTTGGAACTCAAGTTTTAAAAATAAATATTAAAAATTGTTTTTACATGTAATGAAGAGAAAATAAAATAATAAATAAGAGGAAGAATGGATTAGACAGAATTCTGACTGGGAAAATCCAAGAAGTCACCATGAGTCATTTTTCTAGCCCAGGTAGCTTAGGGAAGTAGAACTGGGGTGGGTCTGGCTAAGAATATGCAGCTCAGGGAGCAATCTAGTACGAAGGAGCTGAAAAATGATGAAAAGCCAGGTATCATGGCAGGGAGTACAGGGGCAGAAAGAAAGAAATTCCAAGGGATCCCTGAACTAGCACAGGATACAAGAATAGGAACCTTCTGCCAACTCTGTGACCCACTTTCCAGTTCTGGGCCTCAGATCTAGGGGAGAAAAGGAGTTGGAATATGGGACCCTATCTGTGTACTTACAAACATTTTAGAACATATAGGTCCTTTTTTTTCCCCCTTATCATCTTTGAAAATAGACCTAGTAGTGGTATTATTGGGTCAAAGGATATAAGTAGTTTTATAACTCTCTGGATATAATTCTAGATTATTCTCCAAAATGGCTGGAACAAGTTGGACAAGCAAATAACTGTAGTTCTGATCTCAGGAGCAAAGCAAGGACTCAGTTCTAACCAACATCCCACTTCCTCTGTGGAAGCCTGCAATAGAATAACCATGGCAGGGATCCCAAACCAGAGAAACCTAGCTCAGTCGTCACTGAGGAATCAGCAGAGGCTCCAAGTGGGCTTATAGTGGCCAAATTCAGGGGTGGTTGGCTCAAATTCCCAAACAAGGATGAGCTGACAGACCCAAACCTGGATCAGAAAACTGCAGAGCTCAGACTAGAAAGATAATGAGCAGACTTTGCCCTGGATGAGAAGCCCTGGTAGCTTACAGGTCTCCAAAGTGAAAGCAGCAGCAGGACTTCAGAAGACAAAAACTCAGTTGAGAAATCCCCTCCAGCAGTCTGTAGAGTCCAGCCCAACATAAAGTTCACAGCCAAGAGCAAGCTTTGAAATGATGAGCAAACAAATAAACAAAAAAGCCTCCCACCATAAAGAGTTCTTATGGCAACAAGGAAGGGCAAAACATGACTTAAAAACATCTACAAGTAAAACTTCAAAGAAAAATCCAGTTTGAGCACAAGTTCAAATAGAATTCCTGGAAAAGTTAAAGCAAGAGTTTAAAAAAAAAAAAACCTCAGAAAAATTGATTTCAAATTACAGTAATAGGGGCAGCTAGGTGCAGTGGACAGTGCATAGGCCGGGGGTCAAAATGATGAATTCAAAACTGGCCTCGGATATTTCCTAGCTATGTGACCCTGGGCAAGACAACTCCAATTACCTTCCAAAAAATAAAAAAAAATAAAATAAGAGCAGTAGAAGGAAAAAAAATTGAAAAAGAAATTAAATAAAATTAGAAAAATATGAAAAAAAGAATTAATAGTTTAGAACAAGAGGTATAAAAACCTATTAAAGAAAAACTTTGAAAATTAGAATTGAACAAATAGAAGCTAATGATTTCATGAGACACCAGTCATGTGGAATTAGGGCAAGAATCATTATTCAATAATTCAATATATATTTGTTGATTGGCAGGAAGGAGGTCCAGATTGTGTGTGAAGCAACAGCATCTATCAGACAAAGATTTCTGGGTCCTGTCCATCTTCTCCATCTTGGCCTTTGGCTTGAATCCTTATTTCCTTGTTTATCCTGTTTCAGGCCAATTCTTTCCACTCTAAAAAGTGAGCCCATAGTTGAGGCTGAGAAAAATAATTCATTTGGACAATTTGGGTACACTACCTAATCCTTGTGTCTGCTTCCCATAAACCTTCAGACAGGTGTCACTGGGCCATTAATCACTGGAGAACCTATTATGGATTTGTTCTCTAGGGTGATGTACTCTGGTCACCAGGGCAGTAGTCCCATCAAAGTCCCTTTGATCCATGCACACATACACAATCCATCCCTACCAAAAAGCTTCACGAGGCCTACAAGGAAAGAAATTTTCATTGACCTAGGTTCTGAATTGTAGCCTAGGCATTACTAAATATTATGCAAAAAATTTAAAATTAGAGAAATCTCAAATTCATTATGCATCTTCTTCCCCACCCCAAATCTCACCAATTATCTCCTGCTCTGTCAACCAAGCAATACATTCATAAAATAAAAAATATATTCAGCAGTCTTGGTTTATTCAACATATTGAGAATGTAAAGGAATAATTTCAGTGTGCTTGTGTACTTATGCTGCCTGATTACTGCTGAGCCTCCTCTCACACCTCTAGAGAGTAGAAAAAGGCTAAGAGGTTTGGTGCTGGCTTCTATGGTCTAAGTTCTGGTCTTAGAGAGAGGAGGGATGAAAGGGGAAGGAAGATTCTTCCTCACCAGGCATAGAGTCTTTGAAGCTGTTTTGGCTCTCCATCCCACTGGGACTTGCATCTCTACACAGTACTCCCTAACTGACTGCACTGGCATTGGTCTAAACCAGCTCTCTTACCATAGCTCCAGCTCTCTCCAGCTCCACAGGCAGTTTCCAGAAGCTGCTGGCTTTAGCAATCTAAAAGCTACCAGTCTAATTGCCCTGCCCCTACCCCCCAAATGCCTGCTAGGAAGTCCCGTCCCCAATTGCGCCTACTGTAAAGGCTTTACCCTTTGGCTGCTGAATATGAGCAAGTCCAGATCTCAAGGACAAACAAGAAAGGAAGAGAATCCAATCCAGTATGTCCACCCCCAGCTCCTCCATCCCTTGGTCCTCTTGTGTAGCCTTTCTTCACAGATAATTTAAGAATTCCCATCAACACAGACCCAAATGCAGAACCATGCTTCTTTGACCTAAATCTCCAGGCATCCAGGAGAGATATCTGCATGGGACCCAGGTCCAACTCCTCCTGCAGTCCCAAAGTCCCCTCCTGCTTGGTTCTCGCATGCTACACTAGCTTGAACAACTAAGAATGTGTTTCTAAGGGGAAGGGCTTCCCAGTATTTCTCCTGCCAGGCAAGGCAAACAATAGAAATGTGAAGAGGTTTCTGACAAAGACTCCTAGACACAAACTGACCCCACCCTGACTAACCTCTCCTAGAGGGTGAGGCCATGGTTAGAAAGACAGGTAGCCTAACCTGGTACCTGGAACACGTCAGCCCTCCTCTACTTCCATGTTCCTCCCCCAAACACTTAACTGTTCAGCCAGTGGAAAAGTCCTCACCAAACCACAAGCAAGAATGGTGATATTAAGAGAAAGACATCTGAGCCCAGAAAAAGTTTTAACTCCTCAACCAGGAATGGGTCAGAGGAGCAAAAATATGAGAAATAAGGAACATGAAATGGGCATAATATGTTTATTGCCAATAAGAAAAGTCATCATATGATCATGCTGATATTCAGTACCCCTCACGAATGCCTCCCCCAACCTTGTCCCTGAGGGTAATCCACCTATGGGGAAGGAGAAGGACCCAGAGACCAGGGCAAAAGTCTCTTGGCTTGGGGATGGGGGGGATAAGTGAAAAGGCAGAGGCCTTTGGAGAACAGAAATGGGGAAAAGCCTTGAGACCCTTCTGGTCCAGATAGAACCAGGAAATAAGGAACACTGTGTTCAACAGGCTCGAGATTTGGAGATTTAGTCTGAAATATCCCTCTACCCCCAAACAGCCCACCCAAATCCTGAAGAGACTTTCAGAACTGCTGCCATACTGTTCATGGGCTGGGTTCTTGGTAAAAACACTGTAAACCCAACTGTTCTGTGGTCGTAGCTGAAAGAGACATTGCCTTTCCTTAGGATGACCCAGCCTCCTCCTCTCCCAGGGGATCCCGTCTTCCCAGGTTTGGCTCTTGGGAAGAGACTTCACTCTTTACAACACACACACACACACACACACACACACACACACGTACGTGTAGCCCCTCACATTTGTTACCGAGGGAAGGTCAGAAGGTCCTCTAGAGCAGACCATAGCAGAGAATAAAAGAAGAGAGCAAAAATAAAAAAATTTTAAAAAAAGAAGAGCAATCTCAAATGCAGGGTGGGAAAGTAATGGCTCACCAAGCCCCAAAGGGAGAGGGACTTTCAGCCCCTCACTCAATTAAGATTCCCAGCTCCTCAGCCGTCCTGTGTAGTTTTTCCATGATGCCATCAGGGAGATCAGGGTCTGGGACTCCCTCTCCTGGCGCAGGGGCCTGAGCTCCAGGGGCTGGGGCTAGGACATAATAGACTGTCTCATGCTCGCCTTGGGAATTGGTCCTGTTCAACACGTGAATGACAGGGCTGGGAGAGTCCTGGGGAGCAGAAGCCGAAGGGGCTGCTCCCTCATTTTCCTCCCCCTCTGCCTCCTCTTCCTCCTCCTCTTCTTCCTCCTCAGGCCCTTGATCCTCAGGCTCTGGCTCCAGGATAATGCCTTGCAGGCTGCTCTCAGTCAGTGCTGCCCCTGGGCCTGGCCCCCCCTGCTCTTCTCGTTCCCTCAGTAGCTGCTCAGTCAGCTCCACACTCTCATAACGAACCAGCTGTAAACGCATGTAACCATCCTCATGCTCCTTGTACCTGGGAATTGAGGACATAAGAATCAGGAACACAGGGAGGGGAGGCCCACACACAAGTGGGTCCCGAGGTCTGAGTGGGCAAGGAAGAAGAAAGATAATAAGACTGGGGGTTGGGGAAGCAGAGGTACTCACTGGCAATGTTGAGGAAAGGGGGGGAAAGGGGGTTAAGTGGCCCATTGGACAGAGAGCTGAGCTGGGAGTCAGGAAAACCTTATTTTGAATCCGGCCTTAGAACCCAGCCACATCACTTCTCTCAGCCTGTAAAAAGAGGGGGTGGGAGGCAATGGTCTCTACCATCCCTTCCATGCCTAAACCTGGGATGATCTAAGACTTACTCAATTGGAGAGTAACTGAAGGTTTTGCATACCACTTTCTTCACAGCCTTGTGAGTAGGGAGAGAGGGAGTAGTAGTATTTACAGGACAGGTTTGTGAAGAACCTTACTCAAAATGGGAAAATGGAAAGTTCAATGGGAAAGGTATGGGCCAAGGTAGTAGTCTTTTAACTGGTCTCTCCACCTCCTGGACAAACCTTGATACAACTCATTCATTCATCAAACACACTATGTACAATGCAAGCACCAAGCCCCGAGTTCAATAAAAAAAACAGTAATAATAATATAATTTCTGCTTTCAAAGAACCTAAGTCTATTAAGAAGATGAATTTGGAGAACTAGACATAGACTGAAGAATCCTAGAGTTGTCGAGAACCTTCGATCTTCACCCGAAGCAAGTCTTCTGAGAAGAACATTATGTATATAGTCCCAGCAATATTGTAGGGAAGATCTTCAAAGAGACAATCTATAAACTTGAATACGGATTGAAGCTTTTTTTTCCCCCACTTTATTTTTCTTGCTTATATTGCTCCCCCTTCCAAACATGGCTAATGTAGAAATGTATAAGGATAACAGGTACTGTATTTACTCCCTTCTCAATGTGGAGCTGGGGTGGAAGGAAAGAACTAGAATTAAAAATATAAGCTAAAAAAAAGTCTCCTATAACATTCCAGTGAAACACCCCTCTAGTCTGTTAAAACACCTTCTCTGAAGTGGAAAAGACCATCCACTATATTTCTAGATAGCTCTAAAAGTAAGGAAGTTTTCCCTTCCTTGTCCCTACATTTTGTCCCTGAGATAGTCCCTGTAGTGCTTGTTTGACCACGTAAACAGACTAAAGCAAATTCTTCTTCCACATGACAATGCCTTAAAGTAACTGAATCCCACACTCTTGTCTGAATAGTCCTTCCAATACACAATACTGATCATTTTAAACCTTTGTTACAAAAAAAAGGTACAAACTTCTTGACCTTGAATCCAAGGCTCTCTAAAAACTGGCTTTAACATCTCTCTCCTCCCTATACTCAACAATCTTACCAATCATTATCCCCACTTGTTACCTTCCTTTTCTACTTCTAGACTCTCACCCTCATTCTTCATCCCTGGAATGTCCTGATCATGCTTTTCTACCTACTGATCCCTTGACTATCCTCCAAAACCTAACTTTGTTCCTTCCAAGGAAAACCTTCCCTGACCTTTTCCAGCTGGCAGGAATATTGTCCTTAGACCTCTTACAGCATTCCATCTGTATCTCTCCTATGTCCCAAATCACAGAATTTCAGAGGTGCAAGAGACCTTTACTTGGAGACTACCAGTGAAGAACTTGCTACCTTCTTAGGAACACTGTTTTTACATGTTATTTTGTATTATAATTAAGTATCAATCTTATCTCCTTCTACTAAATTATAAGCTCTTTGAATTGATAGTATTATTCAATTTAATTTTTGTGCTTCCCCACAGCAAACAACGCAGGGCCTTGTGCACAGTAAAAGCTAATGTTTGAATTTAAATATTAAATTGAATTCTTAATTCCAGCTCCATCCTCAGCTCACTGTGTTCTTGTGACAAGTAATTCATTTAGCTGCTCTGTGCCTCCATTCATCCAATTTTAAAATGGGGAAAATCACCTTTGAGGCAACGAGGTGATACAACAGATGGAGTACCAGGCCCAGAGTCAGAAAAACCCGGGTCCAAATATAGCTTCAGGTATTAGCTAAACAGGTCACTTAACCACTATCTCAATTTCCTGGGGAAAAAAAAAATGACAATAAATATAGCAAGGGCCTCACAGGGCTATTGTAAGGATCAAATAAGGGCAAAACACTTAGCACAGTGGCTGGCATATAGTAAACACTATATGAATGTTAGTTATTATGACATTATTATCTTTGTCCCTTGTGTTTGTAAGGATAAAATGGAATGAAGTATGTAAAATCCTTAAGGAGATGTATGGAAAGCAAACATTCCAAGGTAAGCTCATTTGAAGTCCTCTAAATATCATTACTGCTCTAGTTGAACACCTAACGAAGGGAAGGAGAACTTACCGGAAACGGGGATGACCCGAGGGCCACTTGAACTGATGCTTTTTTCGAAGGTGAACAGTGAGGTTGTTGCCTCGCGTAAAGCACTTGTCACATACATGACATTTGTATCTTGGCTCCGAGTCACCCTGAAGGAGAAGTCCAGTCTGCTGAAATCCCACTGCCCACCTCCCTCCATCCCCAATCCCTTCAGACAACAGATAAGAATACTGCCTCAGGACACCACATCAGCTCTGGAAGCTTAGCAGGCATTCAGCAGAAGTTAATTGGGAGGCACACTATAACTAACTTGCCAACTCCATCACAGCAGTGAGAGTATTTCATTTAATCTTTCTAGCTTCTCTAGGAACACAGTACAGTTGTTAGACAGCTGTCCTCAAGAGCAAGGGAGTGCTGATTTCTTGCCCCACCTTTGATCTACAGGGGCTGTATAGGAGTTTCCTCAACTGGAAATTTCCTACACAATGAAACCCCAGGTCCCATCCCTATCACTCTACACCTTCCTGTGCTGATACAAGTCTGAGCCCAAAGCTCAGTATGTCCCTGGGCTCTGGCCCTGGCCCTAACCCCACATATCCTCTTCTTCCGCTCTGCCTCCTCTCCCTTCCACCAGTCCTACTCACTTGGTGCACTTTTCGGTAATGGGACTTGATTGAGCAGTGGGAGCGGGCACTGAAGCTGCAGTTTTCAAACTCACAATGGTAAGCGGGTTCCTTGCTATGAGTGTCTAGGTGCTTCCGGAGGTCAATCAGATTCTTACAACTGGCAGAAGAGGGACAAGAGTCACCAGAGCAGAAGGAACGTGGGACTGGGTCATTCCCAGCAGCTGTTCCTCCCCTCACCTGTAGTCGCAGTAATCACATTTAAAGGGCCGGTCTTCACTATGTCGGAATCGGATGTGGTTTCGGAGGGAGGAGGGCAGCGGGCAGGTCATGTCGCACAAAGGGCACTTGTAGTGATTTACTGCAGGGAGCAGAAAGGAGAAGGATGTGGGGGAAAGGGAGGAAAGAAGAGGAGAAACCTTGGAGAAAGGGGTTTGGGAAACTGACCATGGTTGCGCATGTGGTCCCGCAGCAGCCGTTCTGTGGCAAACCTCTTGGAGCAATGGGAACACTGGAATCGTTGTTCTGAGGTGGGAAAAGGAGAGTAAGCTCTGAGAGACCACAGAGAAACAGGAGGTGAAGAGACAGAAAGATAACACAAGACCAGGGAAGGAGAGGAACTTTCAGGCATTCATCACAGAATGTCTCTGAGGTAAACTGGCTCATTTAGTCAACCCCACACCCATCTCACAGATGAGGGAGCTGAGGCCTACAAAGACCGAGTGGCCATCCAAGATGGCACAGCTATCAGGAGGGCTGGGAGGGCACCAAGGAAGCGGGCCAGCTGGTCCCTTTCCCCCCCTCTGTTCCCAACACCCCAAAGCTCACGGTCCAGGGACATCTGGCGACGGATGTGGTCAAAGAACTTGGTGTTGTTAGCAAACATGCCCCCACAGGTGGGGCAGGCCACCACCTTCTCCTGGGTGTGACTTCGAAGGTGTTCTCTCAGTTTACAGCGGCCTTTGAAGGTACAGCTGCAATCTGGGGAAGATACCAAGTCAGGGCCCTCTGACCTGCCCCAGCCCACTTTCCTCCAAATCCCTCTCTAGTCTTTCACTTTAAAGAATGGGAAGCTAAATCACTATTGATCAGAGAAATGCAAATCAAGACAACCCTGAGGTACCACTACACACCTGTCAGATTGGCTAAAATGACAGGAAAAGTTAATGATGAATGTTGGAGGGGATGTGGGAAGGCTGGGACACTGATACATTGTTGGTAGAGCTGTGAATGGATTCAGCCATTCTGGAGAGCAATTTGGAGCTATGCTCAAAAAGTGATCAAACTGTGCATACCCTTTGACCCAGCAGCATTTCTATTGGGCTTATATCCCAAAGAAATCATAAAAGAAGGAAAGGGCCCCACATGTGCAAGAATGTTTGTGGCAGCTCTTTTTCTAGTGGCTAGAAACTGGAAACTGGATGGATGACCATCAATTGAAGAATGGCTGAATAAATTATGGTATATGAATGTTATGGAATATTATTGTTCTGTAAGAAATGACCAGCAGGATGATTTCAGAGAGGTCTGGAGAGACTTGCATGAACTGATGCTGAGTGAAATGAGGAGAACCAGGAGATCATTATACATGGCAACAACAATACTATATGACGATCAATCCTGATGGACATGGTTCTCTTCAACAATGAAATGTTTCAAACCAGTTCCAATTGTTCACTGAAAAAAGCCATATACACCCAGAGAGAGGGATGTGAAATGTGGACAACATAACATTCTCATACTTTTGATTGATGTTTGCTTACATTGTGTTTCCTTTATCTGATATGTCTTCTGTTTAGATATGATTTTTCTTGCACAACAATGATAAGTGTGGAAATATGCATACATATATTCAATTTGCCAAATATTTTAACATAATTAACATGTAGTGGATATCCTGCCATCTAAGGGAGGGGTGGGGAGATGGGGGGAAAAATCTGTAACAGAAAGCCATGTAAGGGTTAATGTTGAAAAATTACCCATACATATGTTTTGCAAATAAAATAAAATAAAAAAAAAAATAAAGAATGGGAAGCTGAAACCTCTAGGCACTCTCCCCAGCCCTCCCAGCCACAAAGGCAGGATTCTCCTCCAAAAGGGAGAATCATCTCAATAGATGACTCAAGTCTCCCTCACCTTTCCAGCCACATGGTACCACATGGTTCTCCTTGCTGGCAGCCTTGTATTCACAACACAGGCTATGGGCCTCCACGTGCCGGTAAAACCACTCTGGATTGTCAAAAGAGCTCTGTTGAGGGGAAGAGGGGAAACTAAAGGCAAAGTACAGGTAGAGGGGCAATTTCAGTGCACCAAGGTAATACTCTAATCCTGACTACCTTCAAGATGAAGAGGAAGCCAGAAGGAAGAAGAGAAAGGAGAGTGCTTGACAATACTTTATAGAGATACAAGGTCTCTCTATTTGGGGCAGAACACATCCTTCCCCCCTGCCCTGGCCCCTGCCTGCTGACCTCACAGTGCTCCCACTGGCACAAGAAGTGGTCAGGAATGTCAGGGATCATGTTTCGGCTTTGGAAGTCCAACAGGCAGTGGCTGAGTCCGGCCTGGCCTTGCAGAGCCTGAAGTCCCCACTGCTTCAGCTTGGTGTGGTAACAGTGGAAATAAACATGGCGGACCAGGTCAGCCGAGCTGTCTGGGGAGCAGAAGCCACACTCTTGCCACAAGCAGGAGTAATCTTCAGCTGAGATGGAGGAAAGACAGAACTCAGGTCTCTCTGTCTCCAGGACACATCTGGGCCTGAACACAGAACTAAGCAAGGCAAATCCCACCTCTGGCTCTAACCCAATGCTCCCTAAGTCAGTCCCTAAACCTCTTCTGAAGACATGCTCCCAATTCCTCCCTTCCACTAAGCGCTATCTTTCCAGTCTATCCAAAGACAACAGAGCCAAGGCAGAGCTAGTCTTCTCCCACCTCTCCTAAGTCTCATTCTGTTTCCCCTGGCCTTTGCTCACTCACCAAGCGGGTCCAGTTCATCCTCATCGTCTTCCTCGGGGCCCTGGAGATGCTGCTGGAGATGCTGTGTGACATGTTCACAGAACTCCTCCACAGCTGAGGCCACAAAGGTACAGGACCCCCATTCACACTGTAGCATCAGGGCCTCCCTTCGGGGAACCTTTGTTGGAGGTGGCATAATTGCCACACTAAAGTAAAAAGAATAAAATTATAGGCTGCCCAATCACCAAGGCACAAGCTAAATACTGCAGTGAATAAAGCACTGGGCCAGCAATCATGAAGACCTGAGTTCAAATGTTACCCCACTGCTTTAGCTGGGAAAGTCAATTAAACTTCTCCTGACCTCCTGATCCTCTATAAAATGGGGATAAACAATAGCACCAACCTTCCAGGATTGTTGTGAGGATTAAATAAGGTAATATTTGTAAAACTTCTTTGCAAACTTTAAAGTACTTCATAAATATTAGCTTGCTATTATTCTTTTAGGATATTATTAAGAAGATTCCATCAAAGCAATCCCAATAGACTTTGGATAGAAATTGCCATCTGCATCCAGAAAAAGAACTATGGAGATTGATTATAAATCAACATATGCTATGTTTACTTCTTTTTTGTTTTTTTTTCCCTCTCCCACGATTTTTCCCTTTTGTTCTTATTTTTCTCTCCCAACGTGATTTATAAAGCAATGTATATAAAAAAATCAATCAACTAAATAAAGATTTCACCACTAGAATAGGTGGGATTACTCCAGCAAATTATTAGAGGGGGCTGTACTCAATAAGATCACTTTCATCTTCAACTCTGATACTGTGATAGTTTCCTCAAAAGGACAATAATAATAATTGAAACCTTTGAAACTACATAGTGTGCTAGGGATTTATTCAGTGCTTTTATTCAATTTTCCTCCAATCTCCCAGGCTTATTTCTCCTACTTTCTTTTATGAATTGATTCAGTCAAACAAGATCTTAAAGAGTTATTTCTCAGTCATTGCTTTACTGTCTCCTGGCTCCCTCACACCTATATGTGATCCTCATTTTTACCTCTTGGAACTCATCGTATTCTGAAGGACATTTCTTCTCACCTCTTTGCCTTTGAAGTCAGTTTGTTCCCCTTATCTGAGTCACTTCTCTCTCTCCCTTCAGTCTAAATCCTACTTATTTTTCAGAATGAATCATTTCTATATTATTCTAATCTTCAAATATACTACCTGTATAATCGAAGGCAAATCATTAAGGCTTCCTGGGTCTAAGTTTCTTTAGATATAAAACCTAGGGATGGAACTAGGCCAGTGGTTTCCAAACTTTCTGGTATCAAGATGCCTTCATCCTCTTAAATAAAATTACTAAAGAACCCCTTTCCCAAAGAACTTTTGTTTATATGTATCATGTCTATTGATATTTACTGTATTAGAAATTAAAATCTTAGTTGCTCCAAATCACTATTGATTAGAGAAATGCAAATTAAGACAACTCTGAGATACCACTACACACCTGTCAGATTGGCTAAAATGACAGGAAAAGATAATGATGAATGTTGGAGGGGATGTGGGAAAACTGGGACACTAATACATTGTTGGTGGAACTGTGAACGGATCCAACCATTCTGGAGAGCAGTTTGGAGCTATGCTCAAAAAGCTGTCAAACTGTGCATACCCTTTGACCCAGCAGTGTTTCTACTGGGCCTATATCCCAAAGAAATCATAAAAGAAGGAAAGGGCCCCACATGTGCAAGAATGTTTGTGGCAGCCCTTTTTGTAGTGGCTAGAAACTGGAAACTGAAAGGATGCCCATCAATTGGGAGAGTGGCTGAAAAAATTATGGTATATGAATGTTATGGAATATTATTGCTCTGTAAGAAACGAACAGCAGGATGATTTCAGAGAGGCCTGGAGAGACTTGCATGAACTGATGCTGAGTGAAGTGAGCAGAACCAGGAGATCACTATACACAGCAACAACAAGACTATATGATGATCAATTCTGATGGACATGGCTCTCTGCAACAAAGAATTGTCTCAAACCAGTTCCAATTGTTCACTGAAGAAAACCATATACACCCAGAGAGAGGGAAATGAAATATGGACCACAACGTAACATTTTCATGATCTCTATTGACATTTGCTTGCATTGTGTTGCCTTTCTCTGATTCTTTTTTTTTTTCTTGTAGATAGGATTTTTCTTGCATAACTTCTCAAGCATTTCAACATTATTAACATGTACTGGACTTCCTGCCATCTAGGGGAGGGGAGGGGACTGGGGGTAAAATTTGTAATGGAAAGCTTTGTAAAGATCAATGTTGGGGAACTACCCATACATATGTTATACAAATAAAAAGCTTTAATAAAAAATAAAAAAAATTTTAAAAAAAGAGAATGAAATTTGAAGTCAGAAAATCAAAAAAAAAAAAGAAATTAAAATCTTAGTATTATTATGAAACTAGTTCTGACCTCAGATGCCCTGAAAGGACCCATAGGACCACAGATAAAAAAGGCAGCATATTACACTAAACAGAATATAAGATATAAAGGCAAAAGACCTAAATTAAAATCCCTAGCTGTGGGACCCTCAGCAAATCACTCAAACTTCTCAGTAACTCAGTTTACTCATTTTGCAGGATGAGGATCATAATACTTATACTACCTACCTTACAATTCAATTGTGAGGATGTGCTCTGCAGGCCAGAAAGGTCTATAAAAATGTGACATGTTTATATTTACATTTAAAGTGCTTTCTATATATTACCTCACTGGATTCATACAACTAACCTGTGAAATAAGTAATTTAAAAGATGCTTTTATAAGAAGACCAAAGAGTCTCTTCTCTTAAGAATCTAATACTCTATAGAAAGATGCAACTCCTATATATACATACATATATATATATAATATATATATATATATATATATAGAGAGAGAGAGAGAGAGAGAGCGAGAGAGAGAGAGAGAGAGAGAGAGAGAGAGAGAGAGAGAGAGAGAG
>JAJPUD010014683.1:0-17500 GCA_023553655.1 Myrmecobius fasciatus
AAAGGTGGGACAGCTGCTTTAATTTGCCCTGGGGCAGTTCTGCTGATTGAGTTATTTCAGGAACTGGGCAGTTCTGCTGATTGAATTATGTCAGGGCTGGGCAGCTCCGCTGATTGAATTATTTCTGGTGCTTATCAGACCTGTTGTTTGATTGATTGCATTAAGGTGCTGTGTAATGGCAGCTAGTTACAATGGGCATCAGGGGTTCAGTGGTTCACAATCTATCCCCCTCAAAAGGCAGACCCTCCAAACCACCTGCCCACAATCAGGACAAATTGTTCCAAGAGGCTCGCAGAAGACTCCCAGGTGTGTGAAAAGCACAACGCTTCCACTCCTGTTCTGACTCCTGTTCCAGCTCCCTGCTCCAGCTCCCTGCCCCGGTCTCCCTGTGCTGCAGTCTGGGTTCAGTAGGCCACCCCCTACCCCATTAAAACAGACCTGTTTTGAGGTTCTTCCAGAGTATCTTCTTCTAGAATCGTGTTGTTCTCCGGATATTGTGGATTTTTTTGCTTCAGAATCAGTCTAGAGGCTTCATATTTTGTTGGTTTGAGGGAGGTTAGAGGAGATTACAGAGAATCCTATCTGATCTCCGCCACCATGGCTCTACCCCGTCAGAATCTATGATTTTCAATATTGATCAGAGAAATTCAAATTAAAACAACTCTGAGGCACACTATACACTTCTCAGACTGGCTAAGATGACATGAAAAGATAATGGTGAATATTGGAGGTGATGTGGAAAAACTGGGACACTAATATATTGTTGGTGGAGTTGTGAACTGATTCAAATATTCTGGAGAGCAATTTGGAACTATGCCCAAAGGACTATAAAACTGTGCATACCCTTGATCCAGCAGTATCTCTATTGGGTCTATATCCCAAAGAGATCTTAAAGGAGGGAAAGGGACTCTCATGTGCAAAAATGTTTGTAGCAGCCCTTTTTGTAGTGGCTAGAAACTGGAAACTGAGTGGATGTCCATCAATTGGAGAATGGCTGAATAAAGTATGGTATATGAATGTTGTGGAATATTATTGTTCTGTAAGAAACGACCAGCAGGATGATTTCAGAGAGGCCTGGAGAGACTTGCATGAACTTATGCTAAGTGAAATGAGCAGAACCAGGAGATCATTGTATACAACAACAAGATTATGCAATGATCAATTCTCTTGCCTCTTTTCAACCATAAGGTGATTCAGGCCAGTTCCAATGGTCTTTTGATGGAGAGAACCTTATGCATCCAGAGAGAGGATTATGGGGACTGAGTATGAATCACAACATAATATTTACATTCTTTTTGTTGTTCTTTGCTTGTATTTTGTTTTCTTTTTTTTCCCATTTTTTCCCTTTTTAATCTGTTTTTTCTTGTGGAGCATAATTATTGAAATATGCATAGAAGAATTGTATATGTTTAATAGTTATTGGATTACTTCCTATCTAGGGGAAGAGGTGGGGGGAAGGGAGGTAAAAAAAAATTAGAAAACAAGATTTCACAATGGTGAATGTTGAATTATCTATGCATATGCTTTGAAAATAAAAAAAATAAAAAAAAGCTTTAATAAAGAAAGAAGCACAAACATCTCCAAAAAAAAGATTATCATTTTACATGTGTTGTGCTAATTGCTTGGGACACAATTTGCTTTGTGAGAAAGAGCCATTTTCATCAGAATTGATCACCCGATAATCTTGTTGCCATAGACAATGATCTCCTGGTTCTGCTCATTTCACTTAGCATCAGTTCATGCAAGTCTCTCCAGGCTTGTCTGAAATCTTCTTGCTTATCTTTTCTTATGGAACAACAATATTCAATAACATTCATATACCATAACTTATTCAGCCATTCTTCAACTAATGGGCATCCACCCAGTTTCCAGTTTCTTGCCACTACAAAAAGGGCTGCACAAACATTTTTGCATATGTGAGTCCTTTTACCTTTTTAAGATTTCTTTGGGATCCAGATCCAGTAGAGACACTGCTGGATGAAAGGGTATGCACAATTTAATAGCCCTTTGTATACAGTTCCAAATTGCTCTCCAGAATGGTTGGATCAGTTCACAATTCCACAATCAATGCAATAATGTCCTGCTTTTCCACATCCTCTCTAACATTCATTATTATCTTTTCTTGTAATCTTGACCAATCTGAAAAGTATGTAGTATACCTCATAGTTGTCTTAATTTGCATTTCTCTGATTGATAGTAATTTAGAGCATTTTTCACATGACTAGAAATAGTTTCAAGTTCTTCATCTGAAAATAAGACTCATTTTCTTGACTTCATATTTGGCCTGAAACACTTATTAGCTGTGGGAGCCTTGGCAAGTCAATAAACTTTGTCTCAGTTTGTTCATCTATCTAATGAACTTGAGAAGGAAATGGCAATATATTTCAATATCTTCTCTAAAAAACAACATCAACAAATGGGGTGACAAAAATGTCAGACACAACTGAATTAATTCCACAGTAACAACAACTCTCCAATTTGAATTGTAAAGATTCTCAGTTTGGGATATATAGGATTTCTCAGCCTGAATCTCTATTCTGACATCTTTTTGTGGAGGCAAGAGGAGTGAAATTGGCCACTGTAATAACTATTATGGTTTCTATTCTTTGCTCTTTCATCTTGCTTCTTTGCTTTTAAAATGAACAAGTCTCCTGCCTTTTGTGAAGTGAAGGAAGAGTGTTGTCTCAAGCAGAATCTCTGCTGCTTTATGATTTCTTGATCTATTCCCAGGTCTAGGTTAAACTGTAACCTTGTCCTTTGTTTCTTTGCTTCAGCTTCACTTGATTAAGCAAAGTCAATATCTTCTTGCCCTATTGCATAAGAAAGAGGTTCAGGTGGTTTGAACAAAGTCTTTATAAGAGCAACCCACAATGAGCAACCTCAATTAGTTTGTCCTGTGGCAAAGAGTTTCTAAGTGAGCACTTAAGGATTAGAATCCTCTGGTGTTAATTAATAAAAATATTGCCTTATTGAAATGTTGCTTTCTTATTCCTGAGGGTATAATTATTACTACTCAAATTTTGGCAAATTTTTCTGTTGAGGGGAAGGGGATACTAATTAAGGAATCAAAGTGAATTGGAACAACAACGACAACAAAAAATAAAAACTGACCTGAAATCTCAGTGCTTAGCACCGTGCCTCCAGCACTTAGCACAGTAATAAATGTTTATTGATTGATTTATTGATCTTGCTGGTCATGTGACAAAAATGCCTTCCTTGTATCTTATATAGCTGTTTGTGTATATGCCTTATTTACCCTGCAGACTGTCAGCTCTTTGATGATCATAGGAACACTACATTATTCTTTTTATATCAATGGTTTTCTTGCACATAAATGCTTGCAAATAGGTAAATGATTAAGAAAAACTAACACATATGTGCCTTATATATTAACAGATCAGTTTAATGGGCTAAGAAAACAAGAGTCTGATCTCTTGCCATTTCCAGATTATCACTCTTCCAGCTTCCATGTCTTGCAGTTCATTCCATCTCTCTACCACTGTAAGTGTCCTATTTCTAGAATATTAAGAATCAGGAAATTTCTGAGGGGTTTCACCTTCCTTTTTGTTGTTGTTATTATTGTTCTTTGTTTTTTCATGTTTTTATTTTATTTATATATTTGTTATATTTTTATTTTAGTCAACAGCTTGGGTACATTCACAAAGAGAAGAAAATACACTATAGAATGATGTTTGGTGATTGTCTTGGTGTTGCTCTTCAGTCATATCAGTCATGTCGAACCCTTGATGGCCTTATTTGGGGTTTTCTTGCCATAGATACTGAAGTGGTTTGCCATTTCCTCCTTCAGATCATTTTGAGATGGAGCTAAAATGGCCAAGTAAAGACAATTAATTTTACAGATGAGGAAACTGAGAGAAACAGGTTTAAGTGACTTGCCCAGGGATAGATAAATTACTAAGTATAAATAACTATGCTATTGTTATTTATACTTAATAATTTATATATATTTATATATATAAGTATATAACTATTTACATGTAACAATATTTAAATAACTAGCATAGTTATTTAAATATGGTTATAAAAATATAGTTATATGCACAATATAAACTAACAATAAATAATAATAATAAATAAATAACTGGCTGATGGTTGTACTCCAACCCTAACACTCTAATCAGTGTGCCATATAGGTGATCCTTTGGCTATTGTATCTAATTTTATGTACTTAAATCATAACTCAGAAATCATGGTTTAAAAAGTTAAAAAAGGAGATAAGAACTGCTTATGGCTGGATTTCTTTCCAGGATCCACTCTTGAATCAATTCTATAAAACTTGTCAAAGTTTTATAGAATTATCAAATTCTATACCTTGTCAAAGAAATCTTTTCACCTTGGAAGCTCATTCTATCCCTGGATGACTTTTCATATTGGAAGACCTCATCTTCTATATTTGATTATTTGAGTCCTCTTAGAAACTCATTTTTAAGGAGTAGGCCCAGACTAACCATGACTATCTTCCGCTCCAGTTTATATTATTGATTCTTTACAGCACTTTTCTTGTCTTTTTTTCCCATGCTAGGTACTTTTGTAATTTCTCCCTCATTTTCAGCTCTTTTTTAAAAACATTTGTCCTCCTCCATTAGAATGTAAGCTTCTTGAGAGACTACCTTTCTTGCTGCTTATAATTGTATACTTTATAAATATTTGAGTTAGCTTAATTCCTAGGATGTGTGGAAGTGACAGGTATATTTTTCTTGGGAAAATAAAGTCTGATAAAATGAGGTTTTCTTTGTATTCCAAGAAAAGGAAGGAAAGAGCAAGATTTTTTTTTCTAAAAACTTAGGTTTCCCTAAAACTTCCAAGGGAGAAATCTATTTGGCAATATTTGTTCATTTGCATTTGAATGAGAATGAATTGAGATAGGAGTCTGGGAAAGATTTAGCAAAAACAATGGTTCAAAAGGTTCTTGAATGTCATGGATTTCATAATACCAATTAAATGAAGGATTTATGGGAAAGGTGCTTTTTCTATCTTTCTGTGTTTGTGTCAATGTTCGTCTCTATTTATTGCTATTTCTGTCTTTCTGTCTGTTTCTTTCACAATCTCAGAAAGGATTAGAAGCTGTTTTCTATAGCTGAGATTAAAGATCATTGCCATTCTTCTTTTGAACAGATGAGTTATTGGTAGAACATATCGCCCACTGTCTAGATTATAATTCACAGAGAGAAAGATCTTATTATTTATGGTGTTTGGTAGAAATCTCTAAAAATGTTCTTAAAATATTCACAGAAGTTAGCTATGTGGGGCTGCTTCTTCAAATAAACTCAGCTACTTAAATTAGAAAGCTGGTTTATTTTTTTTTTTCCTTCTAGTTCTTTCTGATGAGCATTTCTAATTCTCTGATCTTAGATAAGCAGAATGCCCATTGAAGTCATTAGACATGTTGACCTTTTTTAAGTCCATGACATTCAGCCTGCTCTGTTCTTTTTTCTTTCCCTGTCTCTTTCAGGAGCAGATGGCTCTTGAATAGCAAAATAAGGCCCTTCTAAAACAGGTCATACAGTTTTAGCTTGCTGGATCAGTGCTAATGATAACTTACAGGGAGAGCATTTGGGAAAAAATTTGATAATCTCAGTGTACAGATCAGGCCTGTTCACCAGGAACAAATAGTTGCCTTTCTGAAGCATGGTGATGTCAGGGGAAAATGAAATAAAATTATCTCCTGATTATGAATATATTTTATAATTAGATGGAGTGAGCTCGAGAGAGCCCAAGATAGTCACTTTGGTTGGTGCTGCAGTCACAAATCATAAAACTAAATAGCCCTTGCCCCCCCAAAACTTAAATTTAATAAGAGAAAAATCACATAGGGGAGAGTGGTGGCTAGGGAAAACTATTATGATTTTGGAAATCATAAAAATAAAGTCAACCATTGATGTGCTTTGTCCAGAGGCAATGGCGTTAGTGATTTCAGTACAATTCACACAGCTATAGATAGAAAACAGGGAGAGAGAAAGGAAGATATGATGAGATACATGATCCCTGGGAAGAAAAAGACAAGTAGTTTATAAAAAACCATGGTTTCTAGGGTGTGGTTTGGAGGGTGGACCAATTACCAGCATTGATATTAGGTAAATCAAGTCAATTCAAAAACAAATAAATAAATTACAATGAGCTTGCTATGTACTGGAAGTTAATAAGTTCTAGGAATACAAAGAAAGGCAAAAAAGCAGTATAATGTATTATAGTGGGGGAGGCAATATACAAAATAATAATAAAAAAACACGTACAAACAACTTGCAGACATTCAATTAAAGATTGTTTTGTCCATTGTTCTGAAAGAAGATGATGGCTTCAGGGAGCTGCTGCCATGGCATACAACAAGTAAATTGGATTTAAGTGAGGGAGGGCTGTGCAAGGTCATCTCCTTCACTTTCCCCTCCAGAGCTATCTGAGTCCAGTAGTCAGTTATAGCTCAAGAGGACTGAAGAAAGCAATGGGAGGCCTTGACCTTTTTAAGCTAAAGTCTTTAACAAATCTCCATTTGACGGAAGCTACATCCATCCAGTGATAAAGGCTAGGTAGCAACTGAGGCAAATAATCTCCTCTTTCATGTAGTCCAAAAATAAATAAATAAATAAAAGAATGAATGTATATGGGAGGGGAAGACATTCAGGGTTTCTGGCCAAAGCAGAAATGACTGATATTTACACTTAACCTGAGTTGATCAGGACCCTGATCAAATGAGGATTGGCCTAAGAACTATTTCTGGCCAATTAGAATCAGATTAGTTTCAGTGTAAGGCCCAGTCCTTAAGAAAGAATTCTATCCAGTAAACCCCAAGATATCTTGGGAGGGTTCAGGGGTGCAAAAGAGAAAAATGCTTTTTTTATTAAAGGTTTTTATTTACAGAACATATGAGTAATTTTTCAACATTGGCCTTTGCAAAACTTTCGGTTCCAAATTTTTTCTCCCCTCCACTAGATGGCAGGTAGTCTAATACATGTTAAATATGGTAAATATATAATAAATCCAATATATGTATACATATATATATATAGTTGTCTTTCAGCACAAGAAAAATCGGAACTAGAAAGAGAAAAAATCTAAGAAGGAAAAAAATGCAAGCAAACATCAACAGAAAGCATGAAAATTCTATGTGGTAGTACACACTGAGATCCCACAGGCCTCTCTCTGAATGTAAATGGCTTTCTTCATCACTGAACAATAGGAACTGGTTTGAATCACATCATTGTTGAAGAGAACCATGTCCATCAGAATTGATCATCATATAGTCTTGTTGTTGCCATGTATAATGATGCCCCCTGGTTCTGCCCATTTCACTTAGCATCAGTTCATGCAAGTCTCTCCAGGCCTCTCTGAAATTATCCTGCTGGTCGTTTCTTACAGAACAATAATATTCCATAACATTCATATACCATAATTCAGACATTCTCCAATTGATGGGCATCCATTAAGTTTCCAGTTTCTAGCCAGTACAAAAAGGGCTGCCACAAACATTTTTGCACTTGTGGGTCCCTTTCCCTCCTTTAAGATCACTTTGGGATATATGGCCAGTGGAAACACTGCTGGGTCAAAGGGTATGCAAAGTTTGATAACTTTTTGAGCATAGCTCCAAATTGCTCTCCAGAATGGTTGGATCCATTCATAATTCGACCAACAATGTATCATTGTCCCAGTTTTCCCACATCCCTTCCAACATTCATCATTATTATTTTCCTGTAATCTTAGCCAATCTGACAGGTGTGTAGTGGTATCTCAGAGTTGTCTTAATTTGCGTTTCTCTGATCAATAGTGATTTGGAGCACCTTTTCATATGACTACAAATACTTTAAATTTCTTCATCTAAAAATTGTCTGTTCATATCCTTTAACCATTTATTAATTGGAAAATGGCTTGAATTCTTATAAATTTCAGTTAACACTCTATATATTTTAGAAATGAGGCCTTTATCATTGCCTTTGAATGTAAAAATGTTTTCCCAATTTATTGCTTCCCTTCTAATCTTGTCTGCATTAGTTTTGTTTGTACAAAATTTTTTAACTTGATATAATCAAAATTATCTATTTTGTGATTGATAATGATCTCTAGTTCTTCTTGGTTCACAAATTCCTTCCTCCTCCACAGATCTGAAAGGTAAACAATCTTATGTTCTAATTTGTTTATATTATCATTCTTTATGGCCAGATCATGAACCCATTTCAATCTTATCTTGGTAAAAGGTGTTAGGTGTGGGTCCATGCCTAGTTTCTGCCATAACAGTTTCCAATTTTCCCAGCAGGTTTTATCAGACAGTGAGTTCTTATCCCAAAACCTGGGGTCCTTGGGTTTATCAAATACTAGATTGCTATAGTCATTGAATATTTTGTCATGTGAATCTAACCAATTCCACTGAACAACTACTCTGTTTCTTAGCCAGTACTAAATCATTTTGATGACCTCTGCTTTAAAAATAGTTTTAGATTTGGTACAGCTAGGCCACCTTCACTTGAGTTTTTTTTTTCCATTAATTCCCTTGAAATTCTTGACCATTTGTTTTTCCAGATGAATTTTATTGTTATTTTTTCTACATCAGTAAGATAATTTCTTGGGAGTTTGATTGGTATAGCACTAAATAAACAGTTTGTTTAGGTAGTATTGTCATCTTTATTATATTTGCTGGACCTATCCAAGAGCACTTGATATTTTTCCAATTGTTTAGATCTGACTTTATTTGTATGGAAAGTGTTTTGTAGTTTTGCTCATATAATTCTTGACTTTCCCTTGACAGATAGATTCCCAAATATTTTAACTATCGACAATTGTTTTAAATGGAATTTCTCTTTGTATCTCTTGCTGTTGGATTTTGTTAGTGATGTATAAAAATGCTAATGATTTATGTGGATTTATTTTGTATCTCACAACTTTGTTAAAGTTGTGGATTATTTCTAATAGGTTTTAATTGATTCTCTAGGCTTCTCTAAGTATATCATCATATCATCTGCAAAGAGTGACAATTTGGTTCCTCGTGACCTAATCTAATTCCTTTCATCTCTTTTTCTTTTATTGCCAAAGCTAGCATTTCTAATACAATATTGAATAATAATGGTGATAGTGGGCTATTTTCCAGGGTGGATCCAAGATGGTGGAAAGCAGATACGACTCTCTGTAACCTCTTGAATCTTCCCTCAAACCAAAAGCAGATTGAGCCTCTAAAATTGTTTTGAAGCCAAAAAATCCACAAACATTTGGAGTACAACACATTTCTAGAAGATGTTTTCTTGAAAGAACTTCAGAACAGGTCTGTTTCAATCAAGTAGGGGGACAGTCTGCCTAACCCAGAAAGCAGCATAGGGAGACCAGTGCAGGGAGCTGGAGTGGAGACCTTGGCTTCCATGCACCTGGGGGGTCTTCTTGTGGGCCTCTTGGGTCAATCTGTCCTAATTGTAAGCAGGTGGTTTGTCAGATCTGCCTTTTATGGGTGGTAGATTGTGAACCACTGAAAACTCGAAGAACACCAGACATAGTTGCCATTACACAGCACCCTAAAACAATCAATGAATCAATCAGCAGAACTCTCTTGGCAAATTAAAGCAGCTGTCCCTTTGCCTTGAATAGACCTCAAGCCTTAAAAAATGAATAAAAAACAAAAAAGACCTCTCACCATAGGCAGCTTTTATGGAGAGAGAGAAGAACAGACATCAAATCCTGAGGTCCCTAAAGGTAAAGCAACTCCAGAAAAATCCCCAAAGGGAGACATGAGCTTGTTCCCATCTCTCAATGCTTTCTTTGACTATTGTATAAAGGATCTTAAAAGAGAGTTGGAAAAAAATGGGGAAATGAAATGAGATCATTGCAAAAAGGAATGAAGAAAGCATATAATGCCCTACAAAACAGATATGAAAAAGACACCAATTCACTGACGAACAAAATTGGTAAAATGGAAAAAGAATACAATCAACAAAAAAATTCAATTGCCCAGTTGCAAAAGGATCTAAAAAAGGTAACTGAAGAAAATCATATACTAAAAATTAGAATTGAACAAATGAAAGTGAATGACTCAACAAGACTTCAAGAATTAGTCAAACAAAAATTTTTAAAAATGAAAAAAATAGAAGAAAATATGAATCTCCTAGGAAAAACAACTGACGTGGAAAATAGATCTAGGGGAGACAATGCAATGATCCAATATGGCTTCCTAAAAGCCACGATGAAAAAAAGAACCTAGACATTATCTTACAGGAAATCATTAAAAAAACTGCCCTGATATTTTAGAATCAGAAAGTAAAATAGCCATCAAAAGAACCCACTGATCACCTCTTGAAAGAAACCCCAAAATTAAATCCCCAAAGAATATCATGGCTAAATTTCAGAACTATCATACCAAGGAAAAGATATAGCAAGCAGCCAGAAAGAAACAATGTAAATACCAAGAAGCCTTAATTGGGATCACCCAGGACCTAGCAGCTTCCATATTAAAGGAAATAGAGAAAATAAATTACTTAAATAGTCCAATTTTAGAAAAAGGAATAGAACAAATCATTAATCAACTCCCTAAGAAAAAATCCCCAGGACTAGATGGGTTTACATGTGAATTCTATCAAACATTTAAAGAACAATTAACTCCAATACTATATAAACTATTTGAAAAAATAGGGAATGAAGGACTCCTACCAAATTCCTTTTATGATACAGACATGGTACTGATACCTAAACCAAGTAGAACAAAAACAGAGGAAGAAAATTATAGACAAATTTTCCTAATGAATATTGATTCAAAAATCTTAAATAAAATATTAGCAAAGAGATTACAGAAATTCTTCCCTAGGATAACACACCATGACTCAGTAGGGCTTATACCAGGAATGCAGGGATGTTTCAATATTAGGAAACGATTAAGAAAACTATTAACATAATTGATTATATCAATAACCAAATGAACAAAAAATGTACAATTATCTCAATAAATGGAGAAAAACATTTGATAAAATCCAAAATTCATTCCTATTAAATCACTAAAGAGTCTAGGGATAAATGGACTTTTCCTTAAAATAGTCAGTAGCACTTATTTAAAACCATCAGCTAGCATTCATTCCTAGTAACATCAAGGGTGAAACAAGGTTGCTCACTATCACCATTACTATTCAATATTATATTAGAAAAATGCTTGTAAGAGCATCTGTAGGTAAGGATATGATATCCTGTGTTGACAGAGAGAGGAAAGGAGGGAATATGGAAAGATGAGTAGAAAAGAAGGAATAAAAGAAGAAAGAAAACAAGAAAAGAAACAAGGAAGGGAAGAAGGGAGGAAAGGAGGAAGAAAGTGAAGGAGTAGGCAGGAAGGAAGGCAAGGAGCATGGGAGAGAGAAGAAGGAAGAAAGGAAAGGGGGGAGGAAGAAGGAAGCAAGGGAGGGAAGAAAGGAAAGAGAAAAGAAGGAAGGGAGTCAGGCAGATAGGAAGGGAGGGAAAGAGGAAGGGAGTATTGCAACTGATCAGTTCCAGACCAGCTTTACTCACAGAGGCTGTTGTTAATCTGAGAGGAAAGGCTATACCACTGAATGAGTTTAGGAAAGGTATTTTGTAGAAGGTAGAATATGATCTGGATCTTTAAAGAAGTTAGGGAAGCCAGGAGACAAAAAGAAAAACATTATTCCAGGCATGGGGGATAGTCAGTGAAAAGACAGACTCAAAAACACAGTTTTTAATGTGACAAACAATAAAGCCAAAATCATTGCATTAGGTGCATTGCAGTAGGTGGAAGAGAATAAGGGGTAAGAAGCCTGGAATGTTTGGAAAGGATCAGGTATAAAAATCTAAAACAAAAAGACTTATGTGTTACCCTTTTCATGAAAATTGAAATTATTTTGTTACTTTTCCTGTAATTAGTTTTTGAATAAGGGATGAAACTACATGACACTAAATCTGGTGTAAATGTGCAGACTTTTCAAAATTTATACTTGTTATTTATACATGTTTATTTAAAGAAGACCAATTTCAGAATGGTAGCCCTATGATGCAGATACTGGCAAGAATAAGTTGTGGTTTCATTCAAAAATATTGGGCCACTCTAAAGATAAAGGTATTAAAAATATTATTTTAAAATATCCTTAGAAATTGAATTTCTGTTTTTGAATTGCAAGTCAAATCTGGTTTCCATTTTCATATATTTTAGCTTTGCTATATAAATAACAATTTACCAGCCAGGTTCTAAATTATGTTTGGCATGAGATGTTACTTTTGACTGGGGAAAGAAATATTCCTCTGTCATTTCCCTAGATATGCATTCCAACTTCACAAACCTTCTTAGCCAAGGCTTTATGCCTTATGCTATGGCATATAGTCCAATTCACTCAGATGACTTGCGGGGAATGCCTCTTCTTATGTAAAACACATTTTACTTAGCCATGAAATGGGTTTATGAATAAATCATTTTCCTCCTTTATTTAACAGAACCAAGTTTGTATTTGAAAAACATACATTAAGATAGAACATTTAGAAGAAAACAAAACATTGAGTTATAGGCTACTTTAAAATATTTGACTCACCTAAAAACTAGTCTATACCATCCTCTATAGAAATTTACTATTTTATTAATCCAATATGGAAAGGCTTTGCCCCTCCAAACTTTCAATAAATTGAAAATCAGGTGCCAGATTTCCAACTAGTGTTGAATGACTGGGCTTAGCCAGTGAACTCAAGGTAATGTTTCCTCATAATTCCAGCCTATCAAGCTTAATTTAATGTTCATTTGGTTTGGCATGCAGAAAGCAAATTTGAAATTATAACTGTGCTGGTAAATGATAGCATGCTCTGATTAAATTAACTTCTTTTCTAGTAACTGGAATGAATCTCATCTATGATTATAGAACATATGTGAAAACATGAGGAAAAATTATATTAACCTTTTTGTGAGAAATAGAATTCAAAATTAAAACAAAATTTAATATGGTCATATTTGAAATATAAAATTATGAAGTTCCTATCAGCAGAGAACTCTTCACAATAATTAAAATACTTTTGTTTATCCTAATGCTAAAATTCCTTATGAAATCTAATTGGTAAACTCATCTATATAAGAGAAGGTAGATGAGCAAAAATATTTTTGTTTGTGGTACTTTTTATAAGTTTTCCTTATGGAGATCATTATCTATATTTAAAATTCTTATCAATAAATTAAATGCAAACATCATATGTTTCCTATATGTACTTAAAATCTATGTGGGATCAGATTTCTTCAATTTTCTTCTGAAAATTAAAGAGTGTCCTTTTGTGGATCCTTTCAGATCCACCATTTAGAGTGACAAAGATTGTGTGGCAACATGGACCTTTTAAAATTGGAAGTGCTATTTATCATGGAACTCAGCTCCTGATCATTGAGTCGTTTCCCAATTTTTCTAAAATAATTTCTTATTTTTCTTGGATAATGGTAGTTATCCCAAACTAGTTTGCTTAAGACAAAAAAATGCCATGTCCTTTTATGGGCTAATTGCATTTCCTGTGTCTATATATGCAACAATTTTTGATAATTTAAATTTATTTGGCAATCTAGATTTTAGAAGTTTGAATTCATGAATACTTTTTTACTTGTTCTGCTTTATCAAAAGCTGAATTTCTTATTCTGAGTTGGTAGATTTATTATTTCAGGGCTGATACATTCGTTTAATAAATCATGTTTTGTTTTTGTTTTTTTTCAATAACTGGATTCCTGTTATCCACAACTTCATTTATCTCCCCTTCCCACCAAAGGATTAGATTCATAAAATAATTAATATTCAACAACTTATAGATATAACTAACTACATTTTGATTTCAAATGAGTAGTAATGTCGGGAATAAATGGCTAAATCTAATAATACATCAATGATTCCTAACTCATGTCTGCATAAAAGCTCTCTGATGGTGGTTAATTAAGCAATTTTCTGTATATTTAAAATTACAAATTGTCATTCTGACTGATGTTCAGATAATAAGGCTCTATTTGGGGTATACTTTGGAAACTAGATAGGGAGTAAATAAGGGTTTATATATCCCCAACTCAAATTGGTATGATTATATCCAAACAATCTATATGAATGTATGGCTGAAATGTTAATTCCACAATTCATGAAAGGGTAGAACAATCAATAATATATCCTAATAACCAATACTATATTGTAATAATCAATAAGAAAGCATATATAAATGTTATTATTGTCCATGAGATTTCTTTTTTTCATGGAAATAGCAAATTTATTTTAGTTCTGAAATCATTTCAAGATGCCATAAATGTAAATAATCTACCGCTAGGACAGATAGTACTCTGCCACATTTTTTCATTCTGTAGGTTTCAAATTCATATATTTCCTTAAGTATGTATACAATTTGCCCAATATACTAGAAAGCATCCTCTGGTTCTTTAAATATTTCATGGATATCAGCTAAATAGTTGGGCTATCCATCTGTTATCCATTATAATTGACACATGACTAGTTCACTTCCCATTTTGGTTAAAAGTGTCATTGATGATTTATTTATTTTGTCACAACTTTCATTTGCAAATAGCTACTATGGTGTAACTTGGTTACTCACAGGGTTTCTTACATTTATCTATAAAAGACCAAATTCTAAGAACTTAATAATTTAAGTTATTTTGTTACTTTACATATGAGTATAATTTTGATTGCTTTTCTACATGTACATATTTGCTATGATAAAGTTTTTCCTTCCAAGTCAAAGGAACACATATGACTGAAATTATTTAATGCATAAAACTGGAAAGTCTTATTACTTTAATTGATAGCCTTATACTATAATGTATTTTTAGTGTTCTTAAAATTCCTCAAAAGGAGGTTGAAGAAAAAAGAATATATGATTTCATTTGTCTTAGTGAATTACTCTTAAAGGATAATTATCTACACTCTCTTCACCAGGCACACACATCTCCATGTCATTTCACAGATACTGTAATTATTTTCATTGTGGAAAACTATTGCAACCTAAGAAAGCAGTATGGTAGAAACCATTTAATACTTATATACTTAAATAAGATATTGTTTTTATGGGAGCCTTTTAGATCTCTTTGTGTGGTTTTCCTCATGGCTTAGCATGAATTTATTTCAAGGTTTTGCAGCTTAATAGTTTGACTTTAATTAGCACGCATAAATATAGCAAATACTTATGTGCTATGTAACTGATGAAGGTGATCTCCTATGTTAAATATTTAAAAACAACAAAAAATTTAGTTGTCATGTTGTATGTGTATTCTTTTACTTGGTACTATAAAAAAACTTCTTCTTGCTTTAAAAAAATTCTTCATGCTTTTATGAGACAAGGTATTTAAGATTTTTTTATGTTAATGGCATTACAATATTAAATTCCATGTTTTAATGAGAAAAAAACCAAAACGTTTGACTATGAAAAGCTAGAAAAATATTTCTGCTTGGTTAAAAGAAGCAAACTCAGATGTGTTTTTGAGTTCTATTAAGTCACTAGCTAGTAGTAGTTTCTGGGGGTGAATTAAATACATGCATGCGTATAGTATCTATGAATAACTATACAAAGTCTTCCCTACATTGGGGTATTCAGGGAGAATAGCATTTCCATTGTGAAGACTTCCCAAGCTGTTTGAGCGGTGCTCATTAATCTTAGGTGTCCACCCCCTTACCAAATTTGCTCTTGCCACTGGCTCTAGGATGATGTAACATATTCAACAGCTACAAACACCATCTCAGTAGATGGGCTGAACCAAATTGAGTAACTGGTGAGCTTCAAGCTCTCTGTGAATGAGAGATGTTTACCTCAAGCTTATAAAAAAATCACCTTGTTCTTGATTGTTGACCTTCATTCTCAAAGAACACCAAAATGACATGACAATGTTAGATTCGATTCACGATGGGTCTGACTGTGGCTGATCAGACCAATATGAGCCCAAATGCTCTGCCACCAATCAGACACACACAGCCTATATGAACATTTGGGGTAGCATCTCTAATTTTTCATAACTTGCATTTCCCTTGGGCTAATTCAATTCTGATTTGCTGATAGATCACAGTACTTTCTTAAACAAATTCATGAAGCATTTCATAGGATTTTTGTTGGGGTTTTGTTGGTTTTTGCCTAGTGGAATGACTGATTGAGAATAAGTTGTTCCAAATGACATAAGTATATATACATATACATATATATATATACACACACACACACACACATATATATATGTATGTATATATATATATATACTATGTATGTATCCTTGTATACATTGTATATGTGTATATATATATATATATGTAACATTGTCTATAACATTGTATATTTATATCTAACATTATATATGTCTGTAACAAAAATATGTATATTTGTGTTTATATCTGTGACATAAAAAGAATAGTTGACTTTTGACATTGAATAAATATAACTAAAGTTGAACCACAGAGGGAAATATAATGATCTGCATCAAGCTTTAATCCCATTATTTTGACATTCAATGAGATAATAACTTCCTGGACTCTTACATTTCTAGAGATGGCAAAGCTACTTCAGAGATTATCCAATGATTGAAAGATATTGGATTAGTTCAATTTAGTGTTAAGTACTTTCTAAGTGCAAGACACTGTTTTGAGTCCTTTGAAAAGAAACAAAATAAAAATCTGTCCTTTCTTAAAATATGTTTATATTTTACTTGTGTAAAGACAAATATGGCAGAAACATAAATAATTACACATATATAATATTTATATCATATATATATATATGAAAATTATTTTGCAAATCTTTTCAAGGAGAAGACATCAACAATTGGGGACATAAGGAAAGACCCACTAGTAAGAAGAAACAATTACAGCAATTAAACTGTATTGAGGAAAACTATGGATTCATAGAAAAAGAAATGTGAATGAGGATGACCTTCAGATTTGAGGATTTCATATTAAATAAGATGGAGAAGGGAGATGGAATGCCATATGAAGAAAACAGAAAGTAGATAAGTATTACTAGAGCAAAAAATATACAGAGAAGAATAAAATGGAAAAAAAAAACGACAAGGTAAGTTGGAGTAGATGTAAAGAATGCTCTGAATATGAAATAAGGATATTGCATTTATTTTTGGTTTGTGAGCTGTAAGATAAACTAGCCATAAACAATAAATACTTTAAACAAACAAATATATGATTGAATGAATGAATACATACATCCTCCAATGTCTACATAATTTTCCATTTCATTAAGTTGGTAGAGAGAGAGAGTAAAATGTTATTTTATTAGAGTGAACTGCCACATGAAGAAACATTTTTTAATACTTTCTCTGAAAAATAGTTAGAACTGGTCCTAAAGCAGTAAGAGAGACATTAAATGATTTGCCCAGGGTCAAAAATCAAGGCATATCAGAGGTGCTGTAGCTCTGGATCCTCTATGTTTTTCTGCTTGTCATAGATATATCAGATCATTGTAACAGCAAAAAAAAAGAGGGTCTATTGAAGCATGTTACTTAAGTGATCCTTTTAATGAATAAAACTGGGTTAATAGAAAACAACTAAAAACCTTTTTTTTTTTCGAAGTT
>JAJPUD010014683.1:22500-34865 GCA_023553655.1 Myrmecobius fasciatus
AAAATACACAAGCAATTTTCTAAATAAACTATATAACTCTATGTTTATAAACTATAAAATATTAGCTACATAACTATTAAATATATTGTTAATATCTGTTACAAAGAGAAATTAAAAGTAAGAGCAATCTGAGTTTTGAATTAAACTCTGAAAATTGGTAAAAATTAGTAAAACAGTAAGAGAAGATCATGAAAATCCAATGGTCTTTGAGAAGACAGACACATTAACATACAATTGATATCATTGTGAATTGCTCCAGCCATTCTCTATATGATTTTTAGATTGAAGATGATGATGATGATTATATGAATAATAAAAATTTTTGAAGTACCTACTATGGAGCTAGGTGGTTCATTGTTATATATCAAATATCTATATCTGTCTCTAATTGTCTTGTGCTATTTATTTAGTAGAGGGATTTCTGGCTCAAAGTATATAACTATTTTAATCACTATTATTGTATATTGTGGTGATTTAGGTGGCTTTATGGATCGAGACTTGAGGCTGGAGTCAAAAAGGTCTGAGTTCAAATCTGTCTTAAGACTCTTTCCCAACTGGGTGATTCAAGTCTTTTTTACCTCTATTTGCCTTAATCCACTGCAGAGGGAAATAGTAAGCCCAATATTTTTCCTAGGAAAACCTCATAGACAGTATTGGACTGCTATGGTCTTTAGGATCATGAATAGTTGGAAATGACTCAGTGACTGAACAACAATAACAAGAACCTACTATGTGTCAGGTAATGTGCTAAGCACTTTACAATACTATCTCATTGGATTCTGGGAAATATTATAATCTCATTTCATAAAATAAGAAAATGAGCCAGGTCACATGAATATTAAGTGTGTGAGAAATGATTTGAATTCAGATTTTCCTTGCTTTATGTCCAGTACAATATTCTCTGTACGCAAGATTCTTTAACTGTAGATCACAACCCCATATTGAGTCTCATACTTGAATATGGGGGTTATGAAATTATGAGTCTGATTTGTATACATATATACCTGGAATCGCATAAAAAGTTCTCGAGAAAAAGGTATTATGTGTGGAAAAGTTTAAGCAGCCCTGCTCTATAATTACCTATTTATCTCAATATATAATTGTAGTGATTAAACTAACTATATACTTTGATCCAGCAATCATTTTATTCAATATATAACACAAGGCAGTCAAAAACAGTTACAGATATTTAATATATACCAACATGGTTTTAAGAGAAATCTTTATGGTAGCAAAGAACTAAAATCAAAGATGGTACTCTTTTGGTTGGAGAATGTCTGAAAAAGACAAAAACCACCAACACCAATTAATGGTAAGTGAAAATTACAAAAGGATCATGTAAAGAAATAAACATGGGAAAATTTGTACATACTCTCCAAGAATAAAATAATAAAAAGATAAATTTTTGTACAGCGACTTCAACAATATCAATGGATTACTAAAACAAAATTGAATTTTCTGGCATTGAAAAATCAATGTGAAAACTTTTAAGTTGTCAGAGGAGTGATTTGCCATAGATACAGCAGCAAGGCAGAATTCTTACTTATTGAAGAGAGATAAAGTACTTCTGAGACAGAAAAGCCTATGCATTGTAAGGGGTAATGCTTGAGGGTGTTTTAGAATCTTTTTCTTTGTTACAAAGTAAAAGTTCATTCTGTATAGAGGAGTTGGTTGTGATATGAAAGTGAAAGGCATAAATAAAATAGACTTTAAATAAAGGAAAACATAAAAAAAGACAAAAAGGCATATTGTAAAATATTTCCATTTGCATTGCCCATGTTTGACCAAACTAATGTTTTGGTTTATTTATTTTAATAACCATTGACCACATAGGAGAAGGTTGAAAATTCCATACTTGTTTCATAATGCTTTTCTGTTTTGTCTAAACGACAGTCTATCATTAAAATGTCCATCAATTCCCCCATAATTGCATATTACAGTTACTGCTGCTCCTCTTCTTTGAACATTGTGTTTGACTTTGGACCATTCTTTCTTTGTAGAATATTATGACAGATTTATGGGCTGTAGTAAAACTGTGAAAAGCATGGGTCATTATTGCCAAACCTTTGCAAGCTGTTTGAGACAGGCAATTTGCTGCAAAAACAGTAGCAAGAGAGATTCCACCAGGTAGAGTGTCATTCAAAATTTTATTTGGATTGTCTAGGGAAAAATGTTCCTAAGTCATTTTCAGGAAATGGACATCTTCCATGGAAATTTTGTGAAACTATGAGTTTTCCATCATTTTATGAACCAACTGAGTATAATATGAAATACATTAATTATTAAATGATTTACCATTTAGAAGATTTTTTTGTTTTGAAGTAAGAAAATATTAAGTAGGGTTTCTGAGAAAATTATGTACATATGTGATTTTCCTAGAAGACCTATATTTTTTTCTTTTGGAAACATGAAATAAACACCCTTTCAATCTCAATTTTTAGTAAAATCAAAGTATTGAAATTTCCCCAATGATGGAGACCTAAATATAAAGTGACAAAATTGTCCTTCAGTAATGCACATATTCACAAAATCTTATATGGGACCTCAAAAGCTATCATTAGCTCATACCTGTCCTAGAACGTGAATCCCTTCTACAGTGTACCAAATAATGGTCTGTGTAGCTTTTCTAGTGAAAGGGAAGCCATGATCTTACAAGGGGACTTTTTCTATTTAGAAAAAGTTCTAACTGTTCAGACCTATATTCCCTTGCTACTGAGAGTTCCCAGTGAAGAAAAACCCTCTTCTAATAATTACAATTATGTTTGCTGTGCAAATTTACTAGGGCAAAGTTAAGAGTTAAAAACTAAAAGAAATTAGAAAAAAATAAATTTATGGAAGGAATATTTGGAAAGAAAATTCACAGCTTGGCATAGGAGGCAAACAAAAAAAACAAAATATATATCCAAGCAACAGACTACTTGAAAATTAAAATGAATCAAATAAAAATAGATGACAAAATAAAGCAAGACGAAATATTAAAGTCAAAAAATAAAAATAAAATAAATAAAAGGAAGTATAAGATAGCTCCTATTAAAAAAAATTGACCTGGAAAACAAATCAAGGAGAGATAATTTTAGAATCAATGGAATAAGCAGCAGCAGGAAAAGGGGTATGGCTCAAGCTCCAGGTAAATCATGGTTTGACTTCCAGCATTTAGGCTTGTTTTCAGAGATATTAAAAGAGTGGAAATCCCATACCAAAGGGAGCCTACAATTCTGCTGCTCTGAGCCAGAAGAACTTTCCAATGGAAAAGTACAGTCAAGAAAGAAATCTATCATGCTTAGATTCAAGAACTTTCAGAGGTCAGACGAGAGGTGCAGCAATCAAATTTCACTCTGGAAAAGGAGCACTGAAGGCTTCCAAGTCCTGAGGTGTTGGAATAAAATTCTCCAAGAGAGCAACGAATGATGGAGCAGCCGAAATCTTTCCTCCAGAAGTGTGGCAGGGTAGACTCAACGTTAAATCCAAAGTCAAAAAAGTATAAGAATGAGCAAAAACAGAGAGAATACCATTATCATGAGTTACTGTGATTATAGGCACACTCAATACAAAAAAGCAGAAGAGAATAACTTTAATTTAGGCATAAACTTAGAATTCTTTCAGGGGATGATGCAAGGGTTATTTTTCATTGTTAAATATTTTAATAAGTGGAATGAAAACATTTGAGGGAATTTTTTTTTTTGAAAATAAAGAACTATAGAGGAAAGAATTGGACTGGGAAGTACCAGTTTTTTATAAGACCTTGTCTGAGTTAAAAAAAAAATCCTGAAAATTCAAATTGACCATATATAAGCCAATGGACCATGAGCAATAATCAGTGGTAAAACAAAGTTAAAAATTGAAAAAAGGACATGGAAGATATTTCATAACAGAAAAAATAATCATTCCACTATCTGAATGCCATGTAATATTTTAAAAGAGCTTGGGAATCCTATTTCAAGAGCTCTTAAAAAACTTGCTAAATCTCTTGAAGGCAAAGTGGAAATTGGAAAAAAAATGTATACTGCTATCTCTTGAAAGAAGTTTCCAAGTGAAAATTCTTAGAACATCATAGTCAAAATCCAGAGCTCTAAGATTAAAGAAAAATAGCACAAACAGCCAGAAAGAAATAAGTAATAAAGTACTGAAAAAAAATACAATGAGAACTATATATAGTTTACCAGCCACAAAAGTAGTGGAGAACTTAGAATACGACTTACTAAGAGACAAAGAATATGTTTTTGTAGCCCAAAATAATTTATTTAAGAATACTGAGTATAATGCTAAAGCAAGAAAGGTCCTTTGTTTGTTTTCTTTTTTGTTTAAATTAGCATACTTCTAAACATTCCTGATCAAATAAAGAGAACCATATAAAAACTTGGAGTTTCCATTTGAAAAAAGGTAAATATGAATGAACAGAATAAGGCAGTAGACGAGACTTTTTCTCCCATTACTCCAATCTCTCACAACTCTCCAAACCACAATTAAGTGCCCAAGATAAAGTAACTTACGTTTTTTTTTTCCCAAAATCTAGGATATTTAGGATCTAAAAAAAAAAGTTAAAATCCCAAACCAGGAATTCGTTCTCACAGAACAAGAGCTCCCTCAGCCCCTCTTCCCCACCTCTCATACTACTGATAGCAAGACCACACTAGTAGATCCAGGGACACAAGAAAAGCTTATATCAAACACTATCCCTACAACCTATTTCCCCTTCCCTTTTTCTTGTTATTCCAGGTTGTGGAAATTTTTCAAACCTTGATGGTCAGTTGGGCCACAGTCCTTCAGGAGTAAAAATATGCTAGGGCTACAACTGGAAGTACCAGTACTGAAAAGTTCCTAATTACCAGGGAAAAATATATTCCAAAATGCTACTATGTCCAGGGAACTAAGAAATCAAGGAATCAAAGGGAGTGGGTTAGGTCACCAGGACAGAGCAGTCTATATGAGGAACTATACAACACTTAATAAATCTGAGAAAAAGAGCACAGCATCCAACAAGAGTCAATTTTGAGCATGCAAAAATTGGTTATGGCAGAGATCTAGGTGGAAAACTGAATTGTCCAATATAAGAGGACACTAAGATCCTTGGAGATCTAGCACCAGAGAAAAGAATATTCAGAGGGGACCAAATCAGAAAGTGAGTGATAAGGAAAATAATTTGGGGATGGGATAAAGGCATGAGGCTGAAAGTGCTAAAGATTGATGGAAGAAGAATTTGCAAAAAAAAACTTGAATCTAAAAAAAATTAAATCAATAGGAAAAGCAGTAACAACAGAACAAAATATGGTCTTTTAAATGAATTCAAGCATCTGTGAATAAAGACTGCAAAATAAGGGAAAATGATCTAACACTTAATAAGACACAGGGCCCGGTAGTCATTGAGAATGTGGCCCCATAGCATGCTCTTACTGAGTGGTTTAAAAGAGAAATGGAATTATGAGATCACAAATTATGTCCTGTAAAACAAAATTAATGAACAGAATAGGAAAACTTGATTCAGCCATGGCAAACCTCTCTAAAATAACAAATGAAACAACAATCGATTAGGGATGCAAATATACAGAAGTGAAAAGGAGGAAGAGGAGGAGGAGGAAAAACAAAATTGTTAAAACATACTCACTATGCAAGCAAAACATAAAAATCTCAAAAACATGCTATATAAAGGTAATTTGAGGATCATAGGCCTCCCAGAAGAAAACAGATCATCATAAAGGAAATAAAGAAGAGACATGATATCCCAGATCATCTGAATGCAGAAATGAAATTCTAATTGAAAGAATTCATAGATCATCTGAAAAAAAACTACCAAGTTGCAAACCGTAAGATGTATAGTGGTTAAATTCAGAAATAATAATGTCTACGTGCCATCAAGAGAAAGACTTTCAAATAAAAGAAAAAAGGACTTTCAAAAATGCAAGAGTATTATTTACCCAGTAGAAAAAAAAAAGGAAGATGAAAATGGAATGATATATTCTGAAGACCATTGGTTCTCAAAGTATAGCCCAGTATGGTTTATTCTAAAATCTGAGCTTAACCATAGACTATAGATAATGTACATTCAAGAAAAAAGAAAAGTTCCAAAGATTAAAAAGAAAACCAGAACTGAAGAGGTTATTTGCTTCTTGAATTCCACTAAAAAAGTATCAAAGAAGGAGTAAATAAATAAATACCCCAATAACAGCAGAATGAAAACAACAAAAATGAAAAAAAAAATACTGTTTTCTAAAACAAGTAGCCATGATAAAGGCAGAAATCTAGTATAAGTAGCAGTAAAGAAGTAAACTGGAGACATTAAGAACAGAACTTAAAGCTATCCTGATGATAAATAATTTTTTTATGAGATTCAATTACAACATGGAAAAAGACACTTGAAAGGAGGTGATAGCAGTGGGACAAAGAGGAATGTGTGATGTACCAGGGTCAAATTAAAGGCTATTATTGAAAAGGTTTGTGATCTTAAAAAGAGATTTTTTTTTCCTATAAAACAAAGTAACAAAAAAATAATAGAAAAGGGAAAAAAAGCATAGCTGGAAAAATTAGACAAATGGTGAAAAATATAAACAAATCTAAGTTATAAAATATAACATATTTTTACACATTAAACACAAAATAAGAGTGAAAGGAAAACATATTACTATTAATCAAATGAATCTAAAAATCAGAATTTCCCATCATATTATCAGACAAAGCAAAAACAAACATTTAACAAAAAGAAAACTATTTGGAGTGGGGGAAATTACTTCATGCAATAGAGGTGCAAAAGCAGGTATCTGTTTAAACTTGGAGGAGGTGGAAGAAGTGATGGATACTTGAACTTCATTTTCATCTGAATTGGTCAAAATAAAGAAGAAAATAAATAGTACACAGGGAAATAGGAGAGAATGGCTAGAATAGGGACAGGGAAACTAAAGGGGGATGATTAGGGAGAGATTAATTCTACACATTCTGTTGTAAGAATGCTATGTTAGAAAGAAAGCCCTATTCGAGGTGGAAAAGAATGGAAATCAGAAAAGGAGCTGGCAAATTGGGGAAGAAATGGATGAATTAAGATATAAATGTGATTGATGCGATTGATGCAATACTATTATGCTGAATTCCTTTTTTTTAAATAAAGCTTTTTATTTACAAAACATATGAGTGATGTTTCTACATTGACCTTTGCAAAAACTTTTTTTTCCCAAGCTTTTCCCCACCTTCTCCCCACCCCCACCCCTAGATGACAGGTAATCTAATACATGCTAAATAGGATAAATTATATGACAAATACAATACATTTATATATATATATCTATACAGTTATCTTACTGCACAAGAAACATCAGATCTAGAAAGAGAAGAAGAAAAAAAAAAACAACCTAAGAAGGAAAACAAAATGCATGGAAACATTCATAGAAAGCGTTAAAATGTTGTGTTGTGGTTCACACTCAGTTCCCACAGGCCTCTCTCTGGATGTATATGACTATCTTCATCGCTGAACAGTAGGAACTGGTTTGAATCACATCATTGTTGAAGAGAACCATGTCCATCAAAATTGATCATTGTATAGTCTTGTTGCTGTGTATGATGTTCTCCTGGTTCTGCTGATTTCACTCAGCATCAGTTCATGCAAGTCTCTCCAATCCTCTCTGAAATCCTCCTGTTGGTCATTTCTTACAGAACAATAATATTCCATAACATTCATATACCATAATTTATTCACCCATTCTCCAATTGATGGGCATCTTTTCAATTTCTAGTTTCTAGCCACTACAAAAAGGGCTGCCACAAACATTTTTGCACATGTGGGCCCCTTTCCCTCCTTTAAGATCTCTTTGGGATATAGGCCCAGTAGAAACACTGCTGGGTCAAATGGTATGCACAGTTTGATAACTTTTTGAGCATAGTTCCAAATTGCTCTCCAGAATGGTTGGATCCGTTCACAGTTCCACCAACAATGTATCAGTGTCCCAGTTTTCCCACATCCTCTCCAACAGTTATCATTATCATTTCCTGTCATTTTAGCCAATCTGACAGGTGTGTAGTAGTATCTCAGAGTTGTCTTAATTTGCATTTCTCTGATCAATAGTGACTTGGAGAACCTTTTCATGTGACCAGAAATATTTTCAATTTCTTCGTCTGAAAATTGTCTGTTCATATCTTTTGACCATTTATCAATTGGAGAATGGCCTTAATTCTTATATATTTGAGTCAATTCTCCATATATTTTAGAAATGAGGCCATTATCAGAACCTTTGGATGTAAAAATATTTTCCCAGTTTACTGCTACCCTTCTAATCTTGTCTGCATTCATTTTGTTTGTACAAAAATTTTTAACTTGATATAGTCAAACTTATCTATTTTGTGATTAATGATGACCTCTAGTTCTTCTTTGGTCACAAATTCCTTCCCCCTCCACAGGTCTGAGAGGTAAACCATCCTACATTGTTCTAATTTGTTTATAATATCATTCTTTATGCCTAGATCATGAATCCATTTTGACCTTATCTTGGTATATGGTGTTAGGTGGGGGTCAATGCCTAATTTCTTCCATACTAGTTGCCAATTATCCCAGCAGTTTTTGTCAAATAGTGAGTTCTTATCCCAAGAACTGGGGTCTTTGGGTTTCTCAAACACTAGATTACTATTGTCATTGAGTATTTTGTCTTGTGAACCTAACCTATTCCACAGATCCACTATTCTATTTCTTAGCAAGTACCAAATGGTTTTGGTGACCACTGCTTTATAATATAGTTTTAGATCTGGTACAGCTAGGCCACCTTATTTGCATTTTTTTCCATTAATTCCCTCGAAATTCTTGACCTTTTGTTTTTCCAGATGAACTTTGTTATTTTTTCTAGGTCAGTTAAATAATTTCTTGGGAGTTTGATTGGTATTGCACTAAATAGATTAGTTTAGGTAGTATTGCCATCTTTATTATATTCGCTCGACCTATCCAAGAGCACTTGATGTTTTTCCAGTTGTTTGGATCTGACTTTATTTGTGTGGAGAGTGTTTGGTAGTTTTGCTCATATAGATCCTGACTTTCCTTTGGCAGATATATTCCCAAATATTTTATACTATCGATAGTTATTTTCAATGGAATTTCTCTTTGTATCTCTTGCTGTTGCATTTTGTTGGTGATGTATAAAAATGCTGATGATTTATGTGGATTTATTTTGTATCCTGCAACTTTGCTAATGTTGTGGATTAATTTTAATAGTTTTTTAGTTGATTCTCTAGGGTTTTCCAAGTAGACCATCATATCATCTGCAAAGAGTGATACTTTGGTTTCCTCATGACCTACTCTAATTCCTTTAATCTCTTTTTCTTGTCTTATTCTTGTCCTATAGAAAAGGCTAGCATTTCTAATACAATATTGAATAGTAATGGTGATAGTGGGCAACCTTGTTTCACCCCTGATCTTATTGGGAATGGTTCCAGTTTATCACCATTTCATATGATGCGAGCTGATGGTTTTAAATAGATGCTACCGACTATTTTAAGGAAAAGTCCATTAATTCCTATGCTCTCTAATGTTTTTTAATAGGAATGGATGTTGGATTTTATCAAATGCTTTTTCTGCATCTATTGAAATTATCATATGTTTTTTGTTAATTTGGTTACTAATATAATCACTTATGTTAATAGTTTTCCTAACATTGAACCATCCCTGCATTCCTGGTATAAATCCTACTTGGTCATGGTGTATTATTCTGGGAATCATTTTCTGTAATCTCTTTGCTAAAATTTTATTTAAGATTTTTGCATCAATATTCATTAAGGAGATTGGTCTATAATTTTCTTTCTCTGTTTTTGTTTTACCTGGTTTAGGTATCAGTACCATGTCTGTATCATAAAAGGAGTTTGGTAGGAGTCCTTCATTCCATATTTTTTCGAATAGTTTATATAATATTGGAGTTAATTGTTCTTTAAATGTTTGGTAGAATTCACATGTAAATCCATCTGGTCCTGGGGATTTTTTCTTAGGGAGTTGATTAATGACTTGTTCTATTTCTTTTTCTAAAATGGGACTATTTAAGTAATTTATTTCCTCTTCTGTTAATCTGGGCAATCTATATTTTTGTAGATATTCCTCCATTTCACTTAGGTTATCAAATTTATTGACATAAAGTTGGGCAAAGTAACTCCTGATTATTGCTCTAATTTCCTCTTCATTGGTGGAAAGTTCTCCCTTTTCATTTTTGAGACTAACAATTTGATTTTCCTCTTTCCTTTTTCTAATTAAATTAGCTAGAGGTTTATCTATTTTGTTGGTTTTTTCATAAAACCAACTTTTAGTTTTATTTATTATTTCAATAGTTTTTTTACTTTCAATTTTACTAATCTCTCCTTTTTTTAGGATTTCAAGTTTGGTATTTGATTGGGGGTTTTTAATTTGTTCTTTCTCTAGCTTTTTTAGTTGTAAGCCCAAATCATTGAGTTTCTCTTTCTCTATTTTATGCAAATAAGCATCTAGAGATATAAAATTTCCCCTTATTACCGCTTTGGCTGTATCCCACAAATTTTGGTATGTTGTCTCATTATTGTCATTCTCTTGAATAAAATTAGTAATTGTGTCTTTAATTTGCTGTTTCACTCATTCCTTTTTTTATTATAAAATTATTTAGTTTCCAATTGGTTTTTGGTCTATTTTCTCCTGGCCTTATATTGCATGTGATTTTTATTCTGTCATGATCTGAAAAAAATGCATTTATTATTTCTGCCTTCTTGCATTTGATTTTGAGGTTTTTGTGTCCTAACACATGGTCAATTTTTGTATAAGTTCCATGGACTGCTGAGAAAAAAGTAAACTCCTTTCTGTCTCCATTTAATTTCCTCCAAAGATCTATCATACCTAACTTTTGTAACATTTTGTTTACCTCTTTAACTTCTTTCTTATTTATTTTGTGGTTTGATTTATCAAGTTCTGAGAGAGAGAGGTTGAGATCGCCCACTATCATAGTTTTGCTGTCTATTTCTTCTTGCATCTCTCTGAACTTTTCCTCTAGGAATTTCCATGATATACCACTTGGTGCATATATGTTTAGTATTGATATTGCTTCATTATCTATGGTACCCTTTAGGAAGATATAATTTCCTTCTTTGTCTCTTTTAATTAAGTCTATCTTTGCTTTTACTTGGTCTGAGATCAGGATTGCTACCCCTGCTTTTTTTTGTTTACCTGAAGCATAATAGATTCTGCTCCAGCCTTTTACCTTCACCCTGTATGTATCTCTATGTTTTAGATGTGTTTCTTGTATACAACATATTGTTGGATTCTGGTTTTTAATCCAGTCTGCTATCTGCTTCTGCTTTAAGGGAGAGTTCATTCCATTCACATTCACAATTAAAATAACTAATTCTGTATTTCCTGCCATCTTATTTACCCTAGCTTATGCTTTTCTCTTTCTTATCCTCTTTCCATCCTTCCTACTATTTTGCTTTTGATAACCACTTCCCTCAAACAATCCTTCCCCTTTAGAGCCCCACGCACCCCCTTTTTCCCCCTTTCCCTCCTATTTCCTTATAAGTATGTCTATTATTCCCTCAGAGCCAAATCTGATGAGATGGAGATTAACCCAATTCTCATGCCCCTCCCTTTTTTCCCCTCAATCATTATAGATTTTCTTTGCCTCTACATGTGATGTAATTTCCCTTATTTTTCCTGCTTTTCCTCTTCTTCCAGTGTTATCCTTTTTCTACCTCTAATTTCTTTTTCAGTTTATCATATCATAATAATCATACAATCACAGTAATCATATCATAATCATAATGTAATAATAGAATCATAAAATCAACCCTCATTCTATAAGTATCTATAACATAAATATAGTTCTCAAGAGGTTTTTTTTTTCTTGTTACCTTTTTATGTTTCTCTTGTGTTCTGTGTTTGTAGATCAAATTTTTTGTTCAGTTCTGGTCTTTTCAGTAGAAATAGGTGAAATTCTCCTATATCATTGAATGACCATCTTCTTCCCTGGAAGATAATGGTCATTCTAGCTGGGTAACTTATTCTTGGTTGTAATCCAAGTTCCTTTGCCCTTCGGAATATCTGATTCCAGGACCTTCGATCCTTCAAAGTAGAAGCTGCTAGGTCCTGTGTGATCCTAATTGTAGCTCCCTGATATTGAAATTGTTTCTTTCTGGCTTCTTGTAATATCTTTTCCTCGGTATGATAGTTCTGCAATTTAGCCACGATATTTCTGGGGGACTTAATTTTTGGGTTTCTTTCAGGAGGTGATCGGTAGATTGTTTCAAAGAGTATTTTGCCTTCTGTGTCTAAAATATCGGGGCAGTTTTCTTTTATGATTTCCTGGAAGATAATGTCTAGGTTCTTTTTTTCATCATGGCTTTCAGGAAGCCCTATAATCCTTAGATTGTCTCTCCTAGATCTATTTTCCAGG
>JAJPUD010014684.1:0-25504 GCA_023553655.1 Myrmecobius fasciatus
TTGGGGAACTACCCATACATATGTTATACAAATAAAAAGCTTTAATTTTAAAAAAAATGAACTATGCAGAAGAAGTTCCACGTGAGAGAAAAAGAATTCTGGAAACTTTCAATCCCAGAGGGATCAGTTTAACACAAGGTCAAAAGATCTCTGCCTACATGTGCAGCAATGTTTGTGGCAGCCCTTTGTGGCAAGAAACTGGAAGTTGAATGGATGCCCATCAATTGGAGAATGGCTGAATAAATTATGGTATATAAATGTCATGGAATATTATTGTTCTGTAAGAAACGACCAGCAGGATGATTTCAGAGAGGCCTGGAGAGACTTGCATGAACTGATGCTGAGTGAAATGAGCAGAACCAGGAGATCACTGTACACGGCAACAACAAAACTATATGATGATTAATTCTGATGAACATGGCTCTTCTCAACAATGAGATGATTAATGCCATTTTTAATGATCTTGTGGTGAAGAGAGCCATCTATACCCAGAGAGAGGGATATGGGAACTGGATGTGTGGATCACAACATAACATTCTCACTCTTTTTGTTGTTGTTCACTTACATTTCATTTTCTTACTCATTTTCTTTCCTTTTTGATCTGATTTTTCTTATGCAGCAAGATAATTGTATAAATATGTTTACATATATTGGATTTAACATATATTTTAACATGTATAACATATATTGTATTGCTTGTCATCTAGGGGAGGGAATGGGGGGAAAGAGGGGAAAATTTAGAACACAAGGCTATGCAAGGGTCAGTGTTGAAAAACTATCCATCCATATGTATTGAAAATAAAAAGCTTTAATTAAAATTAAAAAAAAAGATCTCTTTGCAGAATGTGCCCAAATGGAAGAAAAGGGTTTAAAAACATTGGTATGATTCTAACATAATTATCATGTAGTGGATATCCTGCCATCTAGGGGAGGGGTGGGGAGTAGGGGGGGAAATTTGTAACAGAAAGCTTTGTAAGTGTTAATGTTTAGGAATTACCCATATATATGTTTTGCAAATAAAAAGTATTAATAAATAAAAAAAAATTAAAAAAAAGAAAAGAACCATGTCCATCAGAATTGATCATCATATCATCTTGTTGCTGTGTATAATGTTCTCTTTGTTCTACTCACTTCACTCAGTATCAGTTCATATAAGTCTCTCCATGCCTCTCTGAAAATCATCCTGCTGATCATTTCTTATGGAACAATAATATTCCATCACATTCATATACCATAACTTATGTAGCCATTCTCCAATTGATGGGCATCCATTCAGTTTCCTGTTCCTTATCACTACAAAAAGAGCTGTTACAAACATTTTTGCATTTCTTTTCCCCCTTTTTATGATCTCTTTGGGATACAGACTCAATAGAGATACTGCTGGATGAAAGGGTATGCACAGTTTGACATCCCTTTGGCATAGTTCCAAATTGCTCTCCAGAATGGTGGGATCCATACAACTCTACCAACAATGTATTAATGTCCCAGTTTTCTATGTGCCCTCCAACATTTATCATTCTTTTCCTGCCAATGATGGCATATTCTTATGGTGATGCTATTTTTTGAGATGGGGGACTAGACTACAGGATTTCTGAGTTCCCTTCCACAGAGATTTCATGAGTCTTTGATTAGAGGATAATAAAATCTAGACTCAGAAGTTAGCTGAGAGCCCAGATGAGGAAACTGAGCTAGATTTGAACTTTGGTTCTCAAACTCCAGAAATAGTGCTTTTCCCACAGTATCATACTTTACATGTAAGAAAATGAACAGAGACTTCAATAGTAGGAACTGGCTGGATAAGAAATTTTTATTTAATCTTTGAGACCATAGGGAGCCATTGAAGATTTTTGAGCAGAAACATGGTATGGTTAGACCTGGGTTAGCTCTTAGTCCCCTTCTTTCTGCTTTGGAAATCTCATTTCCTCTCATGACTTCAACTTCCAGCACACTGCAGATGACTTCCAAATTTTTATATTCAATCACAGCTTGATTCTGAGCTCTAAATCCATTTCCCCAACAATTGAAAAAAAAACTACATAAATTTGAATGTCACAAGATGACATTTTTCTCCCTAAATATTGTTCTTGGTATATTGTTAGCATTTTTGTGTGAGGTATGAGCACCAATCTAGTTCCTGCTATTAAAATAGGTAAATTTCTGACTCTTCCTCTCCATCATTTTTCTATCTAATCAATTACCAGATTTTATCTACATGAATTTTTCTGAAAAAAAATTTCTCAAATATGTTCTTGCCTCCTTATTTCCATTCCCATCGCACTAGCAAAAGATCCTCATTACTACCTAGGATAGGAGTTGAAACCGACCTTGTTATTTCACAGGAAATCCCCTCTGAATGAGAAAACTGCCAAGATAAGTTGACTTGTCTAGGGTCATAGAGTGTATATATGAGGCAGCTCTTCTAGGCTCTGAGCCCAGATCACTACCCACCACACCACAGCTGCTTCTCTGTATTTTTCTTTCTGTGTTTTACATGTTACTACTTAATTATTTTATTTTAATAAACTTTAGGCTTCCTTGATTCCATTCTCTGTTTCCTCCCATCCAGGTTATGTACCACTGCCATCCTTATGCACAAAAAATATGTTTTTGTCATTCTTTCACTTAAAACTCTTCAATGACTGAAACTTATATAATGAAATGTTGAAGCAACTTTTTTGGGGGGGAAGGGATTTTTGAAGCCCTCCACGATTTTCTCTGACTCTGCCTTTCCAGCCTCAGCTTACTGTGCTTCCTCTGCCCATTTGTTCCTCTGGCCACTCTGGGTTAATTTTTGTCCTGTTGGGCACACGTCACAGCATCAAGGCTCTAGACCTATGCTAAAGCTATTTTGTAGATTGAGAATAATATCCCTCACTCTCTTCATCTGTTAAATTCTATATTTTTTAAAGTCCAACTAAAAGGGATCCAAGTGCTTCCCCACAGTTTCATCCCAACCTTCATTTCATATTTTTTTGGAGACTTCTTTTTACTTTTCTAATCACTTATCACCTAATACAGCTTACTGTAGATACCCATGAATGTGCCTTATTCTACTATTCTACTAATTTTCTTGTAGATGGAACTTGGGTCTTAGCTCAACTTGGGATCTTCTGCATAAGGTTCAGCATAGGGCCCACAATTTGTTGTTATTCAATCACACAGACACATCTGTGACTCCATTTGAAGTTGTCTTGGTAAAGACACTGGAAGGATCTGCCATTTCTTTCTCCAGTTCATTTTACAAGCGAGACAAACAGGCTGAAGTGACTAGCTACATGGCTAATAAATATCTGAATCTGGATTTGAACTCAGGAAGAGGAGTCTTCTAAAACTAGGTCTGATGCTCTATTCACTGTGACATCTCGCTGCTCCAGTGCTAAAAGAGAAATAGTTATTGTTACAGTAACAGCATGTCATAAAGCCTAATCCTGTATCTTCTCTCCATTATTCTTTGATGTTGGAAGGACATTGAATTTCTGTGACTCCTAGTCTCTTTATCTAAGAAATGAGAGGTATAATACATTGGGTCTTCGACAACCATATAACAATATATGCTTCTATAGACATGACTTTTTATTGTATATTTTTTTCCTGAGGCAATTGGGGTTAAGTGACTTACCCAGGACTACACAGCTAGGAAGTATTAAGTGTCTGAGGGTGGATTTGAACTCAGGTCCTCTTGATTTCAGGGCCTGCACTCTATCTGCTGCACCATCTAGCTGCACCTCATTGTATATTCTATACACACTCATTTTTCTGTTTTCATAACGTGATTGATGTAAGAAAAGACAATAAGTGCCATGAAGATAGGGACTTTATAGTAATTAACTTTTAATATCCTCCAGCACCAAGATTATTTGCACATAGTGGACCCTTAATAACACAGATTGTTATGCAGATAAATCGATGGATGACTTGAATATGAAATGATATTTCATAGGAATAAAGTAAAGATTTAAATCTGCTAAAATTACTTCAGAATCATAGCATTGCTATCAGTTCTGAATACTCTTATTTAAGAACAAATCAATGGATGGGAGGGCATGTGGAGAAGAACAACAACTGACGGTGGGCCTTGAGTCCAAGCCATTTAAGGATTCATTGAAGACAACAAGGCTTTTAGCCCAGAGAATAGAAGCATCTGGAGAAACCTGGTAGCTATGTTCTTGTGTCTGAAGGCCTGCCATGTAGAGGATGTATTAATAAACCTGTTCTTTGGGGTTCCAGAGGACAGAATGAAAAGGCAGATTTAGCCATGATACAGGACACTCCATCTCCTAACTTTGGGCATTTTCAGTGATTGTGCCAAGTTAGGGGGACACAAAGAAAAGAAAAAAATCCCTATCCTCAGTGAACTCTTTCTCTCAGGGAAGACTATGAAAAAGCTAGATATATGTAAGATAGGTATGGAATAGATTGAAAATAATATATGATGGGAAAGCACTATCAGATATGGTTATTGGAGGGAAGAAATAGGGAAAAAAACCTTCCAATGGTAGGATTTGATTTGAGTCTTGAAAGAAACAAGGAAAATTAGGTAGAGGTAAGAAGGATTAGCCTCCCAGGCTTGTGAGACAGCCAGGTTAAAGACACAGTTGGGAGATGAAAATGTATTCTTTGAGGATCCAACTGGTAGGCAATGGGACTGGTTGTAGAATGTGTGGAAGGGAATAAAGCAGAGGACTCATCAAGCAAAAGGCTCAGATTAATGTGAGAAGGGAGCAATCCCATCTCCCGAGACCTTTGACAAAATCTCTGCTGACCCTTCACTCATGTGATGGAGAAATCTTAGTGCAATGGTGGTAGAGCGATTTCATAGCTGATTCGATGAGCATGCCCAAAGAACATTGATGAATGAATTAATGTTAGCTTGCAGAAGGCATGTAAGTGTGTCATAGGAGGGCTGTCTTTTTCAACATCTTCATCAATGACTTTGATGAACACATGGGAGTCAAAGTCATCAAATTCGCTGACATAAATCTGAGATGACAGCTAATATGTTGAATGACAAAATCAGGATTTAATAAAAAGACCTCAGTAAGTTGAAATGGTGGGATAAACCCAACAAGATGAAATTGAAGAGACAAAGGGAAACTTCTGTCTTTAGGTTAGACACCAATTGTACAAATATAAGGTGTGGACGAATTGGCAAAGAATTGGCACAACAGATACTCATGTAAAATAACATAAATAATCTAGCTGACTCACTGCAAGACAGCAAGGTTATTTAGCTCCAAAAAGTGCCAATGGGATACTAGACTGAAAGGTTATCCAGACCAACTTTTGAGCATTAAGGTGAATTCTGAGCCACATAATTTAAGGGTGATATTGAAGGGGATTCAACTGGGATTGGTTCCAAAGAGAATATTTCTTATGAGCAACTCCTTTTCTGTAATTCTATGCTTCAAATTTTCTCATTTCAAAATTTTAATCTATTCGATACTTTTTTCCCCCAGTACCTGAGTCAAAGGAAATCTTTCCCTATGCCAAGTCCAATCCTTCTTTTTTATGCCTTTGATTCTATTCATGCCCAAATCTTTTGGGAATTTTCTCCCAAATCTGCTTTTCTAGCCCTCATCTCTGGACTTTTTGACTGACATCACTGCCCTGACATTTCCACTTAGATGCTTCTCTGACATTTGACATTCAACTAATTAGCTATCTCCCTAAATCCAATTCTCATGCTATTGATCTTCACAGTTTCTATTGAGGATATCACCATCATTCCAGTTATACAGAATTCTCAAAAGCCTTCTGGACTTTCCATTCATTTTCCCATTCCCAATAGAGCCAATTAACTTCTGTGACATATACTTGCCATTGCTGCTGTTTGTCCTTCCTTCTCAGAGAGGATCAGGACATCAGGGAGGTGATATCATGACATGCAAATAAATTGGATTTAAGTGAGGATCTGTGCAAGGTCACCTGCCTCACTTTCTCATCCAGGGTCATCTGGATCCAATGGCGAGATACAGATCAGAATTACTAGAGAAGGCCCTGGATGTAGTGGGAGATCTTGGCCTTTTTAAGTTAAGGTCTTCAATAGGTCTCAGTTCAACTAAAACCAAAGAACTTCATTGATTAAGGTTAGGTAGCAATTGGGGTAAAGAATGACCTCTTTCACCTAGTCAAAAAATATATTTATTGATTATATATCCACAGCAGCTATTCATCTATCATATCCCTCTTCCTTTTCCTACATTGTCCTCGGTCAGTGTTCTAGTTCAGACTCTCATTAATTCTCACCTATATTATTGAAATAGCCTCCTTGTTTGGATCTTTGCTTCCAGTTTCTCCCCTTTCCAGTCAATCTTTTACCTAACTGCAAAATTAATATTACCAAAGTACAAATATAAGCATGCTTTCCTTTTTGCTTGGCACATCAGTAGTTGTCTATTGCCTCTAGAATAAGATATACTCTCTCCTTTTGGCATTTCAGACCATCCACAGTGGGGATCCAATCAATCTTTCCATGTTCATTGCACATTATTCTTCCCTCACAAGCTTTATATCCCAGCTAACTGGGCTATTTTCTGTCCTACCCAGCTGAGGCTACTTTTCACAGATCTTTCCCATGCCTGGAATGCCTTCCATTATCCCTTCTACCTCTGAGAATTCCCCATTCCTTTCAAGGATTAGGTCAGATGCAACCTACCATCAGCCTGTAGTCATGATTCCAAGTCATGAGTGGCAATCTATTTTATTACAAGAGAAAACAGAAAGACATGAGTGCTGGATCCCTTCTGTACAAAGAGACCCAACAGTGCAGGCAAAGTCTTGAATATTTTATGTTATATCAAAAATGGAAGGTAGGTGGGGTGGAGAAGGGACAGGTAGTGGGGAAGGGACAGCGACTTCCTAGAATTGCAAGACCATGGAGGCAGGCTGTTCTTGCTTATCTGAAAAGTCCCAGCTGCACAATTTATCAGTCTGGTGTAGACTGGCTGGAGCCTACTTTTGTAGCTATTCAACTACAGGGGCGCTGAGAGTTAGAGTTCAGTTGTAAAGGATCACGGTTATGTTAGGGGACTCTTTCATTGGTTTGTTCCAGAAACTCCCTTCCAATTCATAGAAGATACAGAGCAGCATCAAAGTCCTGGCTCTGCCTTTGCGGCTTTGCTCTGACTTCCCTGAAGCTGTGTATCTGAGGTCAGCTAACGCCAGTGCTGATGCTCTGAGTTCCCCCTTTCTCCCATACCTCTCCACTCACTTTTCAGACTCAGAGATGTCAGATTTTTACCTTTGAATTCATCCAGCTCTGTTTCCACAATTTACCAACATTTTAATTTTAAGAATACCCCCTTTCTCAATGAAAATCCTTTTGGGAGATACAACAGGTGAGATTATTATCAGTTATTTATATCTTAGTGAGATTAATTTTACTAAAGGAAGTTTTTATCAGAAGGGAATAAAAGATACTGGTGGATGAAGAAGTGGGGGAGAATGGGAGAGAGTTCAGGAGAGAGATAAAGGCCTGCAGAGCTATGAATTTCCAGATTCAACCTACTTCATGCTTTTGCCTAAGGCTATCACTGAAGGTCTCACTCTATTTGAGTGCATTACTCAGAGAACTGAAATGATAAATTAGTTTAAGGCAGTCTGTTAGTCTTTTGGAAAATGACTTGATAAATGCCAATTCCTTGTTATAGGAGAGGTATCACAGAAAAAGTTTTTCCTTCATCAGAAATAATATCTTCTTAAAATCTTATTAAATATCACACCAGAAGTTTTATATTGACCTCATTAGTTTAACTTTGGAAGAAGGTGATATGGGGAATAGATTATTAGACATGGAGTCAGGAAAACCTGTTTTAATTCAATACAGACACTTATTAGTTGTGTGACAACAATGGGCAAGTCACTTACCTCTTATAATTAGTTTCTTCATCTATAAGATGAGAATAATAACATCACTTACAACACACTGTTGTTTGTTATGAGAATCAAATGTTTTGACCTATGTAAATCACCCTGTAAATCTTCAAATGCCATGTGGATGCTTATAATCAACTATTTGAATTTAAACTTTTTGAAAGCATGTCTTATTTGAGTTGTCTTTGTATCCCACACTAAAGGGCTAGTATCTGATAAGTCCTTAAAAATGTTTGCTAGACTAAATTGAATTTAGCATCTGATTCATCAGTCCCTAAATACATGAAGCACATTTGTAAAATTATATCCTAATAATATGGGAGTTGCCATTAACTCAGAGAAAACTACTCCAGTGGACTAACCAGCATTGGGAATCTAAATATCAAAACTTTTGATTATTATGAGATTTTAGATTTAGAAGGGCGAGGAACCTAAAAAAAAATTAATTCTAACCTCTGTTTTATAGATCAGGAAACCAAAGTCAGAAATATTGAGAAAGTCATCTAAGGACACACAAGTGTTAAGTGAAAGGCAAAATTTAATAAGGTGCTTTTCTGCCCATGTTTTTTTTTCATATACTCTGCTATATTTCAGTTACAAGTGTCTTAAGGAAAAATTGACAGAAGAAATTGTCCCTTTTGCCCAAGGGAGAGAGAAATTGAAAGTACTAGAAATGATATACTTTAGAATAAGCTTATGAGATACCCCTTGCCCTTTATACAACTGAAGGAGTACACAAGCATGGGATCCCAGATCTGGAGCCAGAAGTGAGCTCAGAGGCCCTGGAGTTCATCCCCTGTCTAAACCAGAATCTCCTCAATGAAGGCAGAGAGAGGGAGAGATAGCAGGCTTAATTTAATTTGCTGAAGGAATTAAAGATCTTTAGACTGAAGAGAAGATGTGGAAGTGGAGAATTTGATACCTTCAAGTATTTGGGGACTTCTACCTTGGGCTCCCTCCATAGCACACTCTCCATTTTGTCACTTTTCTTCAAATGGGGCTCTAGGAACAGAGCCCAATACCAATACTTTAGCTGAGGTCTGTCCAGGATGGACTGCTGTAACAACACGTTTACCTTTTCTCTTTTAATATATTTCTCTTAATGAAGATCAAGTCTACAATACTTTATTTGTCTACCAAATCATATCATTGACTCATCTTGAGCTTACAATCCATGAAAATCTATAAAAATTTTCCAGGAAAATGATAATCTAATCATGCTTTTCACCCTTGTACTTGTGAACTTGTACTAAGTATAACTCATCATATAACCTCTTATTAAATGTGTCACAAACTTTTAGACTAGTGAGATCTTTTTTTATTAAAAACTTTTTATTTACAGAATATATGAGTGATTTTTCTACATTGACCTTTGCAAAACTTTTTTTTTGTTCCAAGCTTTTCCTCTCCTTTCCCCCACCTCCCCAACCCAACCCTAGATGACAGGTAACATAATACATGCTAAATATGGTAAATTATATGACAAATCCAGTATATGTATACATATCTAGACAGTTATCTCAATGCACAAGAAACATCAGATCTAGAAAGAGAGAAAAAAATAAGCTAAGAAGGAAAAAAATGCAAGGAAATATTCCCAGAAAGCGTTAAAATGCTGTGTTGTGGTTCACACTCAGTTCCCTCAGGCCTCTCTCTGGATGTATATGACTATCTTCATCACTGAACAATAGGAACTGGTTTTAATCACATCATTATTGAAGAGAACCATGTCCATCAGAATTGATCATCATGTAGTCTTGTTGCCGTGTATAATGATCTCCTGGTTCTGCTGATTTCACTCAGCATCAGTTCATGCAAGTCTCTCCAGGCCTTTCTGAAATCATCCTGCTGGTCATTTCTTACAGAACAATAATATTCCATAACATTCATACACCATAATTTATTCAGCCATTCTCCAACTGATGGGCATCCTTTCAGTTTCCAGTTTCTAGCCACTACAAAAAGACCTGCCACAAACATTTTTGCACATATAGGTCCCTTTCCCTAGTGAGATCTTTTTGCACTTACTTTGACTCCCCAAGTGTTAGCTCTTCCCTCCAACTTTTGGACATCTGTACTTTTGTCAATATTTAGTTTTTCCTTTTCATTCCTTTTCTCCTTCAAGTGAGAGATAACTTAATAGCACAGTGCACTTTCCAATGCCCTGTTCCAGGCAGAGTGCCAAGAGGCTATAGCTCTAAGCATTCATCCCTGGGACTACACAGGAATCTTTAAGTTACTGCTTTCCAATGGTTCCTTTCATCTGCAAGTTGATCAACGCAGCAGGGGACTGGAAAGCTGACTAATTTAAGTGACGTGATCAGTGACTGCTTTTTTTTGAAGCTTCTCCTGAGCATTGTTCATGAAATTGTTTTGATTTCCATTGATGAAGTGTGCTTTCCTCCAAAAACCTCATTCAGCCTTCTGTAGAGTTTGGTTTTGTCAAGGTCACAATACACTTAGTTCTCAGTGTGATGAAGGAAACAATAGTAGATGTCATCATCCTGTGTGTATTTATATACATAGAATATCCTCCATAAATACCACATATATCAGAACAGAACATGACTTCTTTTCTTCTCCCATGTGATAATTGCATGCAAAGTATTTAAACACAAAAAGCTTCTATCAATCCTAGCAATGTCATTTAGACATCAAATCAAACTTTCTGAAACAAAAGGTTCCTAACTTGTTCCTCACACTAGACATTTTATCTCTTGACTCCTTTCTTTCCCCTCTCTGTTTCCATGCTTGACAGATCTTCCCTCCTCCTCTTCCTTCCTGGCTTCTCTGTATTCTTTCAATACTCAGCTCAAACTCCTTCTGCAGGAGACATTTTCCGGCCTTCCACACTTTTAGATTGCCTTCCATTTATCCTGTGTATATTTTGTACATACAGCTTTTGAATCTTGCCTCCTTCATTAGAACATGAACCATGAGGACAGGGGCCTTCCTGCATCCCTTCCTCATTTTCTTTGTATCCTCAGCTATCATTTAGTACAGTGCTTAATAAATTCTTGTTCAATGGGGATGATGAATTGGTTGCCTTTAAGAACAGCACAGACAATCATTGGACAGGAGTCACTGGAGAGGAATGAGAGATAAAGCCTTTTTAGGAATAGATCTACCTTTACAAATCAATGGACACAGGTTTGTCCCCCATTTTATACATCATGTGAGACTGGCCTAATCACCTAGCTATTCTAGACCAAAAAAGGAGGACAATCATATGTATAGTATCAGTTTCACAGGGTTGTTGAAAAGTAAATGAGATCATTTATAGATAAACTATTTAGCAAAAAATAAAACTACACATATGCACACACATGTAATGCATATAAACAGTACATGTATTCATACATGTATGTATATGTGCAATACATATTTAATATCAATATCAACATGTGCATATCTGTACAGGATTTCCCAGAATTCTCAGTTCATTTTTCTGCTATTAAAAAAAATCTAAATTGCATGAACATTTTTGGAACACTGTTTACATAGTAAACATATATGAATATACATATTTACATGTTTACCCATTTATATGCATATTCATATATGCATCTTCACTTGTGTTGAATTAATATTTTTTGTTTTGTTATTATTTCTCATCATCATATTCAGTGTGGTTCACATAGAAATAGTCCTATGATAGACCATTAGCTTATGATTGTTCTTTTGTACTTGAGAACAAAGTGGAAAATTGAGTTGATGTATAAAATGATTGTTTTTTTGTTATGGAAAGGATTGCAAAGTAAGCTCAACCTCAGTAGAATTACTGAGACCATCTATATTGTTACTATTTTTCTCCTTTTGTTCAGTAGAGTTCAGATTGTAACCATTCTGGCACGAGTCATTTTCTTGCTTTTATTCCTTTATATTTAGGAGTTTATGATTTATTTCACAGGTGAATAAAATAATGGCTTTTTGAAATAAGTCAAAATATTGGGATCTCAGCTTATCAGAATAATTTAGGGATGAGTCCAGCAGCAGAGAGGATGGATGATAGGGATGAAGTGTATTTCATCCTGTTGTCACATTGCTTTTGTTTCTTCAATTGCTTGCTCACTTTTAGAGAACTCCATAGAATTTGGAAGTTATAAGTTATAAGATGTGGTGACAGCTATTAAAAATTGTGTTCTTGTGGAAACAAAGACAACGTGCATTAATTGGGGAATGGCTAAACAAGGCACTTGCATTTACTGAAAAGTGACTGTTCTATAAGAAATGTAAAAAAATGACAAACATAATGAATACAGAGAAACAAAGAAAAACTACATGAACCAAAGCAAAGAGAAGGAAACAGAGCCAGGAAAACAATGAACAATGCAACAATGAAAACGGAAAGAAATATCACAAAACAATGAGAATTTTTTATTCAAAATGATAAAGATAAGCTTGGCCTAAACAAGAGATAAGAAACTACCTCCCACTCCTTCTTTTTAGGACTCGGAGGATATATGATTGCGCAATATTGCATTTCATGTCAGATTTTTTTATATATATTAATTATTCTTGTTGAAAATTTTCCTTTTCTACCTTTATTTTTTAGTCAAAAATATTTGTTAAAAGAAATGGGTTTCCATGGGGGTAGAGGGTGGGATATAGGAGAAAATATTTTTCAAAAAGAATGGAAGCTCTTAGAGGAAAGGATTGTTTATTTTTGCTTTGTGTTTTCAGCACCTGGGATAGAGCCTAATATATCACAGGCCATAAATGCACTTGGATTTCCCTCCCAGTTTTTCTGAAATTTTCGTTCAAACCTATTGCATTCAATAACTTTATTACTGATGGATTTGTTTCCAGTTTTCCTGAAGTTTATTTGTTGGATATTCCAGGATATTTTGGAGTCAGTTAAAAGCATGGAGATTTGTCATCTGTTTATGAAGAAGAGCAAGCTTCTGGTATGTCATTGTAGCTACTTAATTGTGGCTTACTATACTTGTAGTAGTTACTATATTTTTTAAAATCTGCATTGGTTCATAATATTTGACTCCTGTTCAGTCTCTAATTTATAGTAAAAGTGATGTGATTTTGTATTGCTATAAACTCCTCCATTTATGTGAGCAAATGTATTTGCCAATGTAATGTTTCCTTGTTGACATATTGCTAGTTGAGTTCATCAGATGCCACTATGGTGGGTCCATTCTTGGATACTAATGATTGTTTAGGTTCCATTGGGAGGAAAATCAATATCACTTCAACTGGTAGACACAATATGACATATTTATCACTTGTCTTTACTTTTGTTCTCTGAACTGGCACCTATTTGATTGTCAAGTGAGACTTAATTTTACTTATATAATCTGAGAAAATCTATCAGTCCTCTTCCTCTTTCTTGACAAGAAAGTGTCAGTCTTTCTACAATTCTTTAGATAGTGATGGATGCTGGATTTGGAGTTTTAGATACTTTTAAAAACCAATGAAGAACACCTATTGACTTATTTCAAAGGTATTCACCAAGACTAATATTACTAAAAAGGTTATTTTGTGGGGGTTGTTTGGATGCTTCTTAGATTGATTTTATCGTTCCAGAAAAATAATGAGAGCAAATATTGGTCAGCCTTAGCTTTGTTCATTGATTTTATCTGACCTTTGGATTTAAGCCCAAAGTTGTCACAAATTTCCATTTTTCCTTGGCTTTGAGCAAAGGTATATAACTTCGATTATGCATGGAAAGTATTTTCTGAGTCCTAATTAATAACAAAAGACAATATAATGGATAGAATATTGAACTTGGAGATAGTAAGCTTAAGTTCAAATTCTGTCTCAGATGCTAACTTACTCATATGACTCTGAATGAGTCACTTAGCTTCTCTCTCAGCCTCAATTTCCTCATCTGTTAAATGATAATAATAATAATAATAATAATGTTTGCATTTTTCAAACTTTAAAATGCTATGTAAATTGTAGTTTCTGTTGGTATTATTATAGTGTAGCCCAAAGTAAATGCATTTATGGGTGAAAAAGGAGCTCTGTACTATGACAGAATTTTTTTATTTTCAAAACATATGGTTGGATAATTTTTCAACATTGACCCTTGCAAAACCTTTTGTTCCAAATTTGCCCCCTCCCCTCCCCCTTCCCTAAATGGCAAGCAAACCAATATGTATTATACATGTTAAAATATATGTTAAATCCAATATATGTATACATATTTATACAATGATCTTGCTGCACAAAAAAAATCAGACCAAAAAGGGAAAAATGAGAAAGGAAACAAAATGCAAGCAAACAACAAAAAGGGTGAAAATGCTATGTTGTGATCCACACTCAGTTCCCACAGTCCTCTCTCTGGGTCTAGATGGCTTTCTTTATTGCAATATCTTTGAAACTGGCCTCAATCATCTCATTATTGACAAGAACCACATCCATATGATAGAATTTTAAGACAAAGAATAAAGTAGGTTCTAATTATGCTTCTGTTACTAATGTTGTGTACACTGAATGAAGGACTGTCTTGAAACAACAAAACAACAACAAAAAAACCCTAAGACCTGGGCAACTGATCCTACTGCTTCTTGCAAAATGGTGGGAGAAGAGTTGGAAGCAATGTAGATTTCATATTCTTGGTGACTGAAGCTATGAAATTAAAAGACATTTGCTCCTTGGAAGGAAAGCTATGATAAATCTGGACAGCTTTCTAAAAAGCAGAGATATCACTTTGTTGACAAAGGTCCATATTGCCAAAGTTATGGTTTTTTCTAGTAGCAATGTATGGCCATATGAGTTGGATTATATAGAAAGCTGAACATCACAGAACTGATGCTTTCAAGTTGTGGTTCTGGAGAAGACTTTTGAGAGTCCCTAAGACTCTCTTTGGAGATCAAATCAGTCAATATCTAAAAAAAAAATACCTAAAAATTAATTCAGACTATTCATTGGAAAGTCAAATACTGCAGCTAAAATTTAAATATATTGGCCACATAATGAAAAGATAGGACTCGTTGGAAAAGAATCAGATGTTGGAAAAGGCAAAAGGAGAGGATGAGATGGAGAGAGAGTGACATGGAAATACTGAACATGAGCTTGGACAGACTTTGAGAGGGAGTGGAGGATAGAAGGGCTTGGAGTGCTATGGTTCAGGGAGCCACAAAGAGTTAGATATGATGGAACAATTGAACAATAATAACTCTTAATGCACAGCCTATGCCTCAGTTAATTTCCCTTTTCCTACATAATGATCTATCCTCAGAATAATAATCCTGATACTTTTATTGTGTTTTAAAGTTGACAAAGTGGACTTCAGTCATGTGATCAAGAAGATGGAGGACTAAATATTTTTCCAATGCCCTCACCCACTCAAACCTCTCCAAAACAGAAATTATGTGCCAAAAATAAAGCCACTTTAGCTGCTCTCAGGCTTCTACTCCTCCCAGGGCCTCAGGAGCCCCAACTACAAAAGCTTATCCTTTAGTACCAGCTGAGGAACAGAAGCATTAAGAATGGACACCTGGCAGGACACTCTGTGTGTGTTTGTGTGTGTGTGTGTGTGTAAATTGCTCATAGTGAAGGTACCAATACTGTCTGATTTAGGAAAAAATCTGAACTGTCCTGTGCTCACTTTCTGGAAGCCATGGGGAGTCAAGGCTGAGGGGTGAAAACAAGAAATAATCAACTTCATTGTCAAGGTGACAGGATCCCTCATCGCACTTTATGAGCTGCTCTGGAAGGTGGTGCTGCTGCCTCCCAGGAGGCTGAGAAGAATAAGAGGCGGGCTTCAAAGGCAAACATGATGCACATACAGCCCCTGCTCTCCCTGCCCTCAGAGACTCTACAAACAAGGCAACCCTTGAAGCCCTCAGCCTCCTGTGACACTTTATCGCTAGTGCTATGATGCTGGAGAGGCAGCAACAGACCACTCAAAGAAAACTTAGCAAAGGACTAATTTCTCAGGAAAATTAAACTTCCTCACTGAATCTCATCAAACCATATACATTCTTGGCTTCCCTTTAAAAAAAAAAAAGTCATTTATATGTTTTTGTCCTGCTTCCAATTCCCTCTTTTTCTTTCATTTCTTAGCATGGTTTTCTGTTTGGAACTAGCACTGGAAAAAACCATGATTTTAATGTTTTTTTTTCCTTGGTGCTTTTGCTGCTGTTTTAGAGGTTGGTAATCTGGAAATCCAACACAAAAACAGGTTGATTCAACAAATGTTTATTTGGGGTTGGTCTGCCAGTCTTTATACTAAAGACTGGAGACACAAAGAGACAATATACTCTATTCTCTGCCCTCAACTAGCTTGCATTCTGCTTAGGAGAAATGACATGTATATGGATTTATATGATATAAACTGTCAATCAATCCATCAACAAATACTTATTAAGCACCTACTGTGTGACAAGTATAATACTAAACAATAAGGATGCAGAGACAAGGTAGGGGCAAAAAGAAATATTCAGTCAATCATGAGCAATTATTAAACATTTATCATGTTCAGACACTGTGCTAAGCACTGGCCAGATACAAAGACAAAAGCTTGAAGAGTTTCTGCCTCAAGAACCTTCTTATTCTGGGAGCGGGTTGCATGGGGACATATATGTATGATGGGAAGTAAAGTTTCTGGTACGTACTAGGAACTTGTTGGTTGGTTGAAGGAATGATTGATTGAAATGAAAGCAAAAGAAAGATGTAGATCAAAGGCTCAAGGATGACTAGAGGAGGCTGGAGGATGGGCTGAATCAGACAAGGTAACATGAGAGCTGAGACATGGAGGTGATGTTGGAAGTTTGAGAAAAGAGGTGGCGTGTTTGTCTAGGGAATAGCTTCCAGGGCAGAAGGTATGGTGAATTAAGTGGCAGAATAGGAAATAAGGTTGAAAAAGCAGATGGGAAGCAGTTTTTGGTGGGTCTTAAATGGCAGGTTAAGAAGTTTTCATTTTGTCACAAAGGTAACAGGGAGCAATTGAAAGTTCATAAGCAAGTATAGTCAGATCCATGCCTTACTATGATTGTATTAGTTCTTTTATGAAGGGTGGATTAGAGAGGGGGAAGAGAAGAGAAGCAGAAAGAGTAATTAGTAGTCTATTTTAATAGTTGAGAGAAGAAGAGCTAAAAACCTACACTTTGGCTTGTGATCACATGGGACACAGATGGGGATTGGTGGATACAAGAAATGTTTAGCTAGTCAGGACTTAACAACTGATTGCCTGTAAGGCATGAAGGAGAGAGAAGAGTCAACCATTATTCTTAGTCCTCAGACATATGTGATTGAGATGCGGCTAAATCACTCAACAGAAACAGGCAAGTTGACAACAAGGGGCAAGATTTGTGGGAGGTGATAATGAATTCCATTTTGGACAAATGGAGAATGAGCACTCAGGTGGAGGTTATCTAGAAGGCTTTTGGGGATCTGAGATTAGTGCTCAGGAAGGAGATGAAAGCTGAATACATTGACAAGAGCTAGCATTTATAGAACTCTTTGTGGCTTGCTAAGTGGTTATCTATGTAGCCTCTGGTGCTCAAGACAATATTGTGAGGTAGGCGATAATCCTGTAAGGTAGATGTTATCATTATCCTAATTTTACAGCTGAGAAAATGGAAGCTGGAAAATGGATCAGTGATTAGGTCAGAATGGAACACCTAGAAATGGTCTGAGTCAAGATTAGAACTAAAGCTGTCCTAATTCTATTATCCCATGTAGTTATCCCATTTTCAAGGTATCCACATAGATTTAAGAGTTTTGTTAGTAGAAATGACTCTCGATGGATCAGGTAAGATTATCAAGGAAGAGTCTGTGACATGAGAAGAAATTATGCAATCTTCAGGGACACAGGTTTAGGGACCAAGAGGAGGATGATTAGGAACAAGATAATAACAACCAGGTAAGTGGAAAGAGAAACTTGAAAGAATAGTGCTTGGAAACACATGGAGGGAAGAGTCAGCATGCTAGTGGGGTTCCGATATGGTTAAGGATGTTAAGTGCTAAGAAAAAAGATCAATAGACCAAACAATTGAGAAGTATTGGTGACTTTTGAGAGAACAGTTTTAGTGGATGAGAGTACTCAGGAGCCAGGCTCTGAAGGGTTGAGAAGTAATTCCTTCATTAGGATAGTGATGTTGATTGATCATGATATCAATCAATCACAAAATCCTTCCAAGAACTTCATGAATTTGAGTAGAGATGATGATGATGATGATATTGTCTTACTTTTTTAATGTTGCATGAATCTCTTTATATACAATATCTCATTTTATTCTTATAACAACCCTCTAGAAGAGGTATTAAAATATGATTACTTCCCTTTTTACAGATGAAGAAATCACTTCTCCAAGAAGTCAAGGTACCCACCCATAGTTAGCCAGCTTGTAAGTATCAGAAGCAGGATTACAATCCTGACTCCAAATCCAACATGGTGCCTCTTCTTAGGGCTACTACTTGAGAATGTGGCAGGAGGAAAAGAACCTTTCCAAAAGAGGGGAAGAGCAGAGGATGTTTGCAGTCTGTAGCTGTGAGAGATGAAAGATGAGAGAAAGAGAGAGAGGGGCTGATTGATGGGACAAGCTTCAGCATGAGACATGAGGAAATGGAATCACGTAAAGTTTTCCAGGACTGACAAGGGAACTTTTCCCTTCCTTAAAAAATCAATGGTGAAGAGAGCTGCAGTAAGACATAACTATCTCTAAAGAAAAGACAAAGAGTTTAGGAACAGGCTAGTGAAAGTACTGTAATTAGATTGACTTCTAATTCCTTAATAGTGTCCATGAATGGGTACACTTGCAACTGGTTAGTCTATGAAGTTATCCTTGTTCCCTCTCCCCTATTTCTTTGATCTCATAATAGTATGTGTGTGTTTAGAGGGGTATGTTTGTGTGTCTGTGTGAGTATGCATGTATTGGAATTAAGGGACAGGGAATCTCCTTTTGCTTGGCCCAAAGAGAAGGTTCAGTGAAAAGCAAGTCCCACAATTCATTCCCTCTTGACTTGGTGAGTGCAATAATCACATGTCAAATCCTGTGACCTACCCACCTAAGAGAATCATCTCCTCTCCTGTTCAAGGCCATCATGTCTGTTGAAACATGCCTAGGTAATATCATATGTGTGGGGGTGGAGTTGTGAGGAGTGAGCAACCTCCTGCAAGAAGGGGGAACTAAAAGGGGAAAGGAGGACAAGGACAAGAAGACTGAGAAAGAAGGAAAAGGTGAGCTAGTATCTGTCACTGGGTCCCAGAAATAGAGGGGCTGGACTTTCCTTTATTAATCAATTCTTTCTGAAAATCAATTAGCTGAAGGAAACAGATCAGTTAAGAGCCCTGGTTACTATGGAGACTGAAGTGGGAGCTGAGGGAAACGTGAAATTTGATTTGAAAAAAGTTAACTTCCTCTTTTGGATTTTTTCTTTTGGAAATTCCGTAAGCAGCTTAATTATAAATGTTTAGCACCTGCTGTGAAATGGGTTTGATTACTGTCTAGACAGTAGAGAATTTCTAGCACTTCATCCCTTTGTTATCCCCAAACATGGATCTATTTACCCACTTTGAGAAGATGGGAATCATAAAAGCACTCCTTCCCTTTCCCACCAGACTGACAGGGTACAAGAGCATTCACTCATATGAGAAAAGGCCTGTTTTCCTGGGGCTCACATAAGCAAGGTTAAATGAAAAGACAAGTGGGAGGGGATGGAGTCTGAGGAGATGATGGAAGCAGCTTGCAGCTTCTGTGATGTATCTGTGCCTTGCAATATTTTACTACCAGATCTCTTAGATTAGGTAACGGAAAGGAAAGCAGGGAAATAACTCACATGGCTAGACCCTCATGTCTTGGAAAGACCATGGGAGGTTGATTCTAAATCTTGCTCTTTCTAGCTGTTTAAATTTGGACAAATCCAATTATCAGCCCATTTCACTTGTTCTAGAATGGGCTTGAGAGGCAGGATGGGTGGATGGAGAGATAGCTTTGGGATAGAAATTTCAATTCTGCTTCGGACAAATACTGGCCATGTGACTCTGGACAAGTCACTTTCCCTGTCAGATTCTCAAGAAGCTCTCTAAGATAGTTGAAAAGATGCCAGATTTACATTGGTAGATGGAGTTTCTATGCCAGGAGATCTCTAGGAAACAGTGTGATATAATGAAAGAAATGCTTGCTAGGGAGTCAAGGACCTAGATTCAACTCTATCTCCCCCTTGCTACCTGTATCACCTCAGTTTCCTCATCTGTAAAATGTGTGAGTTGGACAAGATGAACTCATTTCAATTTGAAATCCAGAGGATCCTATAATCTTATCATTGCTTCATCATAGATCTGTTTTCTCCCAACTTTTCAGGGTGTGAGGAAGCATGGTATGGTGGGTAGAGAGATTAACCTCCCACTTAAGAAGACTTGGATTTAAGCACTGCCCCCAAAATGTGCAAGTATTTTGGTCATGGATCACAGGGAACTTTCTGAGGCAAAGTTAGAAAGGAGGTGAGATCTTCATCAAAGGAGGGATTGCTGCTTTCATATTATGAAATTAGATGTCAAATATATTTAAGGCACTGTCATAGGGTCTGGAGATGCAAAAATAAACACTGTGGGATCATGGGAAATTATAAAATGAGGACTTTGGGCTAGCTGACCCATGTTATGATATGGGATCTTCCCAAAATAGGACCTGCCCTCAATGAGTTTATAGCTGATGAAGGAAAACCAATATTTACACATCAATTTTCATTTCTTACCTCCTCCCCGCAAACTCCAAGTGTTACTTCCTCATTTCTGGTATATTTGATACAATAACAATCCAGTTTGGGGAGTGGAGAGTCCTTTGAAGTTTATTGAATAGATAATAACCTTTTTCTTTGTAACGGATACTGTCGGGATTTTCACATTTTCTATGTAAATGAGTTTAACGATTCCCAATGCAGTGGCTATGACCCATCTCCAAAGAATGGCCGCTTTCTTTTGGTAAATGTTATTGATGCTTTCTCACCGATCCATAGCTGCTCAACATAGCTCAGCATCATGAAGCCAGACTTAGAAGACGCTCTCTGGTCTCCCAGAGAGGAAGGCTTTGTCTTCCAGGGGCAGCAGTCTTGGAAGTGGCCCTATTACTTGAAATTTGTGACACTGGGCGTTTGGAAGAGAGATAGAAATGGGACGGAGCCAGAGGAGGAGAGGAGAGGCAGAGAAGCCAGACTAAAACAGACAGGCAGGCAGACAGTGAGGCAGGAGAGGGGGAGGAGGGCCACACAAATCTTCTGATCCAGAATGGATTGGAAGCCAGTGTGCCTGTGTTCTATTCCTGACTCAGAGGGTGATTCTAGCCAGAGTCCCACGCCTCAATGCTGCCCTGCCTGGATCTCTCCCCAGAAGTTTGGCAGGAGTGATTAATTAGGTAATTCCTCCCAAGTGCTCCAAGCAACTTGGAGAAAGGAAGGATTAGAAATCGAACAAACACTCCCCACTCATGTCCACCAGTCCTCCCCCAGCCCCAAGATTTAGCAACCTCCAGCTCTGTGTAGACTCACAGTCCAATGTGCTTTTGTCTGCTCTGAGCCTGTGTTTAGGTGTTTGCATAAGCAGTCTATCATATCTGGATGAGTAGGGAAAGAAAACCTGACAAACACAAAAAAATGAATCCTGACTGCATTTTCCAAAACAAAGATCATGAGGAGAAGATGAAAGAAAGTCCCTAATGAATTAGAAGATCAGCTTAACCCCTGTCAGGAGACTGATTGTTGCCTTTGAAGGAATGGGGTCCCCATTGATGGTGGGCCCTCCAGTTTTTGGAGGGGAGCAGCCCAGAAATGCTCTGTAATCAGTGTGGGTGAAGGATGAGGTGAATCAAGGCTTCTGATAGACAATCTCCTGGGCATAATATATCTCTATCACTCAGTGATGAGAAGATACACCAATTCCCAGTTCTGCTTGTAACATATGCTTCTCCCTCATTTTAGCACAATGACACCAGGATGTCTGGGAGCAAAGACAAATGAGACTGGACAAAAGCCATGGGTCCATCCTGCCCATTTGGCTCAGCTGAGCCAATGATTTCTCAGTAGCATTAAAGAATTGCTCTTGGGTCTTGGTAGTACATTCATACCTTCTCACTAAGGGGCTTCTCTTCTATGTCCTCATTTTCTTAGTTCAACTGGGTTCTGTCCTGAAGGAGCCTAGCCTTTAATAGGAGAAAGTCTAGACTCTCTATTCTTGAACTCTTCAGCACATTAACCATCACTTCCACCCCACCCTTTCAAACTTTCACACTCTTGGAATAAATTGTGTTTGGTTTATTAAGCTCATGTCTATATTTTCCCTAAAAAAGGACTACAAAGGCACTCAATGCAAGTTATAAATCAGATATTGGACAGAAATTTATTTCCTCTACACAAAGTATATACAGAACACATTGACAGAGCAACTGAAAACAGAATTTGATCATTGAATTCATAAATTCTGTGAGATTCCCTCAGAATGTTGGTATCTAAAGCTCTTAGTTATCAGCTATTCTGACCCGATATACAATAATGGGGCTTTCTGTCAGCTCAAGGAACAAGTCCTTCAGTCCTTATATGGCCCTGTAATATTGACTGTAGATCTAGGTAAGAAGAGCTCTATGGCATGGCCACCTTTATGGCCAAACAATTGTGCTGCTGGACATTTCTATGACATCTTCATGTCACTGACTATTTTGCAAGTCTCTGAAGGGAGAGATTTCCTTAAACCTTTCACCATGGATATAGCCTTCTTGCTTTAGCTGGCTTAACAAAGTGGCAGTACAATGTCACTTATACATGATGGCTGCATAAACTTGACACATAATGAAGAGGTCTGGTGGATTGCCTAAAGTTGTGGTTTAGAAACTTTTTAATCATTCATCCTATCAATAAGAGAATTTTTTTTAAAATTTGAAGCATATGCCCCAATCCATGTATATTTATATTAAAAAGTATCAGTATATATCTGTATATACATATAAATATATAAACATACCTAAATATATATATAAAGTCTGTATATCTCTGGATGTGTGTATACACATACACACATATACAACCATCCATCAAAGTGAACTTAAAAATTCCCATAGAAACTCAATATTAATAATTGTACATTTTGAAAAAAGATAGGGTTAGGAATTAGGCTGTTATTTCACTGATACATGGAACTCCCTGGTAAGGAAATAACTTAGTTATTAGATTATAAAATCTGGTTAGAAGTAAACATTAAGAAAAAGTGAGATACTCTTCAATAGATAAGTGGTCAAGGGATATGAACAGACAATTTTCAGATGATGAAATTAAAACCATCTCTAGTCACATGAAATGTTGCTCCAAATCACTATTGATCAGAGAAATGCAAATTAAGACAACTCTGAGGTACCACTACACACCTGTCAGATTGACTAAAATGACAGGAAAAGATAACGATGAATGTTGGAAGGGATGTGGGAAAACTGGGACACTGATACATTGTTGGTGGAACTGTGAACGGATCCAACCATTCTGGAGAGTAATTTGGAGCTATGCTCAAAAAGTTATCAAACTGTGCATACCCTTTGACCCAGCAGTGTTTCTATTGGGCTTATATCCCAAAGAGATCTTAAAAGAAGGAAAGGGACCCACATGTGCAAGAATGTTTGTGGCGGCCCTTTTTGTAGTGGCTAGAAACTGGAAACTGAAGGGATGCCCATTAATTGGAGAGGGACTGAATAAATTATGGTATATGAATGTTATGGAATATTATTGCTCTGTAAGAAACGACCAGCAGGACGATTTCAGAGAGGCCTGGAGAGACTTGCATGAACTGATGCTGAGTGAAATGAGCAGAACCAGGAGATCATCATACACAGCAACAACAATATTACATGATGATCAATTCTGATAGACATGGCTCTCGGCAACAAAGAATTGTCTCAAACCACTTCCAATTGTTCAGTGAAGAAAACCATAGACACCCAGAGAGAGGGATATGAAATATGGACCACAACATAACATTTTCATGCTCTCTATTGAGGTTTGCTTGCATTGTGTTTCCTTTCTCTGATTTTCTTTCTTTTTTTTTCTTGTAAATTGGATTTTTCTTGCACAACTTATCAAGTATTTCAACATCATTAACATGTAGTGTTACTTCCTGCCATCTAGGGGAGGGGAGGGGACTGGGGGTAAAATTTGTAATGGAAAGCTTTGTAAAGATCAATGCTGGGAAACTACCCATACATATGGTATACAAATAAAAAGCTTTAATTAAAAAAAAGAAAAAGTGAGATAAATATGAAATAACATTGAATCCTGGAAGCAATAGGTTTAACTGGAATTTATCAGATGACAGAGTGGGCCATGACATGGCCAGACCTGCCCTTTTAGGGAGATAGCTTTGATAGTTTTGGGGAGAAGGGACTGGAGTAGGGAGAGAGTTGAATCAGGAAAACCACTTTGGAGGCTATTTCAATAGTGCCAGAAAGAGGTGATGTGGGCTTAAACTAGAATAGTGATTTGTGAGTGAGGAGAAGGGAACAGATGGGAGAGATGCTCTCAAGGTATAAATGACAAAATTGAGTAAGGGGGGTGAGGACAAATGAGCATTCAAAGATGTGATGGGAAGAGGAGAAGGAGGAGGAGGAGGAATTTGGCTAATTTAGATAGCTATGAGTTTTATGAGTTTTTATGAGTTAAAGGGCCCCTAGGCACAACTTTAGGATTGAAGGAATTGGAGGAGATTGGTGTGGTAGAGCAGGAAGCAATAATGATGAAGCAAGTGGTGTGGTTGTGTTGAAGACAAGTTCACAATTGGCTATTTTTAGTGATCTCTGATTGTTGTTCACATAACTGTTAAGGTTGTTCTACTGCTCTTTGGGGATATATATATATATGCATATCTATATCTATATCTATATTTATATATATATAAACTCTGACTTTGGGAACTATTGGTCTACACCAACACCTCTATTTGTTTTTTGAGAAAGAATGACTTTAGAGGTCACTGGAGAGAAAGTGGGTACATAAGAATGAATTCAGTCAATTGGTAAGTACTTTGCAAGTATTTATTCGTATTATGGGCCAGGCACTGTGCTCAGAACAACAATAGTTCTTGATCTCATGGAACTTATATTCTCTGAAAAGAGCTTTCATTCTCCATGAGAAGGGTTGGGGAGGCAGCCCAGCCCTGACACTTGTGTAGCCTTAGGTTCTCTTCTCTAGGAATCTTGGGAAATTTCTGAAAGAGAATTGTGGTAACAGCCACTAGTTTAGGGCTTTCTGCCCACGGATGAGAAATAAAGGGACAGGGAAGAAATCATTTCCAAAGTTTTTAATCTCCAAAGCCACAAGGAGGAGTTAGATGTAAGAGTGTTCCTTTTGGAGTGGAAAGAAAAGGGGAAAGAAAGTGCAGTTGTTTCTCTTGAGCACTAGCAGGGGAATGGAAAAGATGAGCTAATGTGTTGTTATCACTTCTAATCTCCAAGATTGCAGGGACTGATGAAGACCAGATGTGGCTCAGAGAGAAAGTTTGCATTTGGGTTTTGGGGAAGGGAATTCGCCACTTTCCCTTTTCTGATACTATTATATATCAGATTTGTCACAGATGTTGAGCTGGAAAAGACTTCAGAGTTCAAGTACTTCTTTCTTCTTCTTTCTTCTTCTTTCTTCTTCTTTCTTCTTCTTTCTTCTTCTTCTTCTTCTTCTTCTTCTTCTTCTTCTTCTTCTTCTT
>JAJPUD010014684.1:25514-40081 GCA_023553655.1 Myrmecobius fasciatus
TCTTCTTCTTCTTCTTCTTCTTCTTCTTCTTCTTCTTCTTCTTCTTCCTCTTCTTCTTCTTTTATTTTTATAAATAAAGAAACTGAGCCCAAAGGAGATTTGGTAAATTACTATGGTCACATAGTTAGTATCAGAGGAATTATAGGATTATAGGAACAATGAATATAGAGGCCATTAAGCTCAGCCTCCTTATTTTTTGGCAAATAAAGAAACTGAGGCCCCAGGAAAATTGAGGGAGATTATAATAAGTTTTAAGCGTCTTACATATGTTATTTTATTTGATCCTACAAAAACTCTCTGGAGTTTGGTGCTATTTTGATTCCCACTTTATAGTTCAGGAAATGGAGGCTTACATTAGGAAGTGATTCTCCAGTGTTCACACGTCTAATCAGTGTCAGATTGGGACTTGGAATCCATGCTGTCCTAATTCCCAGGAGGTTCTCCAGAAAATGCCTTTTGCGAAAGTGGGTGTAGAGTTACTATTGAGGAGGTAGGGATGGTCAAGGATAAATGATGGATTATTTCTTGAAGTTACCTGATTTCATGCCTTAGCTTGTAGGTTGACAATTTAAAATTTCACTATAAAGGGGAAAATTCTAATAAATTACAAAATTTATTAAACACAACATATACCAGGAACTATTCTCAGTGTTGGGGCTACCCAAAAATATAAATTGTGCCTATCCAAAAGACAGTTCTAATTGGGGGACAACAGGTAAATCTGTTGTATTATTACTCAAAATACAATATCACAAGATCAATTGAGAATGTTTCATATCTGCACAGACTTTGGGATTTTGGAGCTCTTTGTCCATATTCTGAAGCCCAGAAATAGCAAATCATTTGGGCCTTGAAAGGTATTAAAAGGAGCCCAGAAAGGAAAAGAATACATGGAGAAGCAGACCATCCTCTGCCTCAGACATAGGGACCAATAGTGACTTGAAGAGTGACAACAGCCTTGGCATCATGGACAATGCATCTCAAGAATTTGAACCTTCCTGGAAGACTGAAGATGAAAGTTGAAGCAGCAAGGTAGGAAAAGAAACTTTCTTTTTCTGCATATACGTGCTCAAATGGCCAGAGGTAAAACTTGTCAGAGCTGGTCTCCTTTATCCACTTCCCACAACTTCACTGGGTGCATATGTGTGCATTTCTAGCATGATCTGCTAAAATCTCCACCTGTCCAATCTAATCTTATTTTTTAAGAACATCCAGGCTGGCTCTTCTATGTATTTCTTTGTCTTCCTTTGGTCAGGACATGAAGGCACAGGCTAATTCTGGGAGCTGCATAAGGTCCTAGCCCAGGGCTGGGATCCTAAGTCCTCCAGTTATTGTTAGAACTCCCTCTCTTTGAGGACACAAACACAAGCCCATTTTATGTTCCCCAACTAGACTTCTAAGGACACAAATGCTATAAACCTAATGTGTCTCATCAGACTATGAAGTTCAGATATGAAAGCCTAATGTAACATTAGGCTTAATAAGATTCCTATGGAGTAGATAGGTGAAGGCATTCTGGGGGGGCAATATGGCTATTTCCCATGAAAATAATCAACTGAAGACATCCTTTATGTACTTATTTATACCCCAGTCTGCTTAGAATCAGAGAGATTTTAGCTGGAAGGGACCTTTGAAATCATCCGGGTCAAAGTTCTCATTCTATTCATGAGAAGTCTGGATTTGGCTCTTCTTGACTCCAAATCTAGTGCCCTGGTTTCCTGGACTTTTACAGTTGAATCACAAAATTCTCCCCAGATCCTGAAAGTCCATTGATCAGTTAATTAACCCATTCATCAACAAACATTTATTAAGCAGCAACACAGTGCCAGACACTGTGTTGATGACCAAGGATTTAACAATAAAGCAAAAGCAATACCTGCCCTCAATTTTTTTTAACTAATGAGGGAGATAACTTGTAAAGACATCAGAATATCCAAGATAAACACAAATCAAATAGAAAATTGAGGTCCAAGGGAAGGCCCCAGCCTGGGAGCAGGGAAGTTCTAACTTTGGCTCTGGGTCTTGATCATTAAACACAACCTATAATTAAGGGCCAATTTTTGAGTCTTTGACGGTTCTAATTTCTGAAACAGAAATCAGAATGAGGAAAGTTTTGGCTTGAAAATGGATTTCATTAGACGTCATAGTAAAGAACAACAGCAATGATAATGATAATGATAACAATAATAGCTAAAGATTCTATAGTGTTTTCACATCGAGGAGGGGACTCTATAGAAAAACCTTGAACCGCTCAAAAGTTCTCAGCATTACTTCTTGAAGTAGGGTTTGAATTCCGTTCATGTGCATCATCTCCAAAGTGGATTTTGTTAGTTTAATGTAGTAATTACATTTTAAAATGTTTCACATTTATACATTCAATAACCCTGTAGCTCAGAGAGTTTTGCTCCGAAGGGGCTCTCAGTGGCTGTTCATTTGGAAAGTGAAAAGCTAAGCTTGCATAACCTAAGTAGATACAGTGGAAAACATTTATTGCAAGAGGTCAATATGCCTCTGGACGCCACAGGACATTTGAAGTGGAGAAGTGGGTAGGGTATGTTTGGATGGGGGACACAAAGGCGGGGAAATTTTCATTTGTTTACTTAAGGAAGATTTTGAAGTGGGATTTAAGGAACAATTTTAGTGAGATCAACTAGGCAAAGAAAGAGCTCTGGAGGTGGAATAAAAACTGAGAGCTTGCTTCACCCCTATGTAAAGGCTGAGAACATCTTTCCTCTTCTTACTCTATAAAAAAGCTATGCTTTTTTCTACCTAGATAGCATGAGCTCTCACAATACACCTGTTGGATTTCATATTTAAATGCTTCCTCTCTTCCTCTCTTTCTTTCTCCCTCCCTCTTTTTCTTCCTTCCTCTGTTTCTTTTCCTCCTTCCTTTTTTCCCTTTCTTCCTCCATCTCTTCCTTCCTCCCTTCCTCTCTCTTTCTCTCTTTCTTTCCTCCTTCATTCCCTCCCTCCCTCCCTCCATTCTCCCCGTCTTTCTTTTTTCTGAGAACATAATCACTAGTCACTTATGTGTTTGTTTAATAACTATACTTCCAAGAATATAAATACTATCAATCTAATGGAAGAAGGAGAATTAGAAGTGAGGAGACTATACATCTCTATGGAAAGAGAGGGGGGGCAGAGAGAGAGGGGAGGGAAGAGAGAGAGGAAGAGAGAGAGAGAGAGAGAGAGAGAGAGAGAGAGAGAGAGAGAGAATTCCCAAGTGCAAGTTAAGGATCCCTGTAAATTATACTATAAACTCTACACTACCTAATGACCAACAATAATGATTCCATCACCTGTGGAGTGGTTCCTAGAGTTAAACACTGGAGTTCTATACACAGAAGGAATGTGGCCCTGTCCTCAAGGTACCTAGTTGAGTGTTTCATTCAAGATAAACTAGATGCGAGTTCCAGTCTAGAGCTAGATTACTGGCCGTGCTATTTAGTATTTGAGAGGAATAGAAGTTGTACATCATGAATTTGCAGCTTCGTGGGCAATCATCCTTTTTATTGGTCATGGAAATGCTTGTTTTATTACATAAGTTAAACATTAAAATGAAAAAAAAAGACATCATATAGGTTGGAAAGTTAGAAGACTTACTTTCCTCAAGCACAGACTATGTGTTGATCAGCAGATCTTCCTATGAAGGTCCACAGCTGGTGGCTCAGTGGATAGAAGCCTGGAGCCTGGACTCAGTAAAAACTGAGCTTAAATACAGTCTTAGACACATACTAGCTGAGTGACCATAAGCCAGTCATTTGACCTCTGTTTGACTCAATTTCTTCATCAGTAAAATGAGGACAATAATAATAACGACCTTCCCAGTATTGTTGTGATGATCAAGCGAGATGATAATTGTAATTAGTAGAGGGTCTGGCACCTAGGTCCTATGTAAAAACTGGCTATTATTATTAATTCTATTTTAGAAGACAAGTATATGTATGTGGATATATACAAAATATATGCAAATTAACTCTAAGGTAATTTATGACAAGATAGGGGTGAAGATTAGAAGATCCTTCCTGGAGAAGATCTTGCTTGGTGAGGTTGGACTATGACCCATAGCTGCATTGTCCCTAAGGTCCTGTCTACTCTATGATTTTGTCTCATGGTCACTGAATCCCACTGATGATTTACCAAATAGCTTCTTTCTGGTGCTGTAGTTATGAAATCAACTCACATTGATTTATTTAGCTGGGGTTTTAACAGGGAAATATAACAAAAAAACCCTTTGATTCTTCAATATTTTAATGGATTTGTGAGCTTGCCAAGGTGAGCATCCTATTCAATGGTATAGGTACCTCCCAGTTTTCTTTCAATTTCAGGCTTCTTTTCTATTTTTCCTTGAAGATGCTCTGCAGAGTTGCCACCAAGCAGGTTGGGAAGGCCTGATAGTCTGTAGCTACTGGAACACAGGTTCTGCACTGGCTGGCTCTCATTCTTTCCCTTTGACTAGCCCACCTCTTTTGTGTTTCAGTAAAACACATTTTTGTTGATATATTTTATGGTATTTTTTTCCAATGCAGCCTTTTGTTGGCAAGATGATATAGCTCACTCACAGCCGGCCTGCTTCTCTCCATCACTCCTTGGGTGACTGGCAAGATTAAGTCTTTTAATTTTTAAGAATTGTTGCATTTTCTTTTGACAGAGCAGACACCATCCAATGAATGCTGGAATAAACTCTCCAAAGTACATTCACAGAAAACAATGAAGTATGACTGCTTGAAAGAGTGATTGAGCCAAAGGAAATTGCCTTGTGTTTTTGGCCTGAGTTTTATTGTCTTTTGTGGTTTTTAATCTGCTTTTTTCCATCTTCATCACTTTATATAATTCTGCTCATATAAAACTCACATTCATTAATTTTTTGCTTCTTTCTTTTATTTTCTTTTTAAAATTATTTACTAGTTTTTGAAATATACTTTTACAAGATTTTGATTTCCATTTTTCTTCCTCTTTCCCTTCACTCTTCCTCCAATCAATCTGATATGGGTTATATACATATACAAGGATATTAGACATATTTCCACATGAGTCATGTTGTGAAAGAAGAACTACAAGAAAGAAAAACAAAATAAAAAGTAGAAACATGCTTCAATCTGCATTCAGACTCCATAGTTCTTTCTCTGGATGTGGATAGCATTTTCCATTATGAGTCCCTTGGAACTGTATTACATCATTGTATTGCTGAGAAGAACAAGTCTATCAAAGTTGATCATCTGCACAGTGTTGCTGTTGCTGTGTACAATATTCTCCTGGTTCTGCTCAGTTTAAGCAGCATCAGCTCATGTAAGGCTTTTCAGGTTTTTCTGAAATCCACCTGCTCATCATTTCTTACAGAATCATAGTATTCCATTACAGTCATATAGCACAATTTGTTCAGCCATTAGCCAATTGAAGGGCATCCCTTTGATTTCCAATTCTTTGCCACCACAACATTTTATAATTTATAATATAATATGATATGATATGATATGATATGATGATATGATATAATATAATTCATAATTTTATAAACATTTTTGTATCTATAGATTCTTTCTCATTTTTATGATCTCTTTGAAAAACAAACCAAGTAGAATTTTTTTTTGGCTGAGGTACTTGGAGTTAAGTGACTTACCCAGGGTCACACAGCTAGGAAGTGGTAAGTGTCTGAGATCAAATTTGAACTCAGGTCCTCCTGACTTCAGGGCTGGTGCTCTATCCACTGCACGCCACCTAGCTGCCCCAGAAATATTTTTTGGATCAAAACTTATTTACAGTTTTATTATCCTTTGGGCATAGTTCCAAATTGCTCTCCAGAATGGTTAGAACAGTTCACCACCAACCAACAATGCATTAATGTTCCAATGTTCCCACATCCTCTCCAACATTTGTTATTCCTTCTCTAAAACCAATATTTAGCATTTATGTAGTGGGTGCTTACAAATAACACATTTTATCCTGACAACAACCTGGGGAGATCAGTTTTATTATTATTTACACTTTACAGATGAGAAAACTGAGGCAGAGATGAAATAGTTTGCCCAGGGTTACTCATTGCAGAGAGAGCGGGGGAGGGGGGTAGGGAGAGAGAGAGGGAGGGAGAGGGAGAGAGAAAAGAGAAAGAAAGGGAAGGAAGGAGGGAGGGAGAGAGAGAAATTAGCAGCTAGATGGTACAGTAGATAGAGCACTGGATTTGGAACCAGAAAGACATCTTCCTGAGTTCAAATCTGTTCTCAAACACTAATTAGCTGTATGACCCTGAACAAGTCACTTAACATTGTTTGCCTCAGTTTCCTCATCTGTAAAATGGACTGGACAAAGAAATGGGAAACCAGTCCAATATCTTTGTCAAGAAAACTCCAAAATGGGGTCATGAAGAGTAGGATATGACTAAAAAGCAATAGTTCTGAAATTAACCTCTTTAGGATATAATCCAGAAGTGATATCTAGTAACATCTCATTACTCCTTGGTCATCTCTTTGATCACCTTGCTGTCCAGACTAAAGACCATGCTACAGAGAACTTGCCATCATAGCTACCGACCTCCTGCCTGCTCTGCTACAGGATGATTGCCCAACTGCCTCATTCTGCCTAGGAGATCTCAAACAGAATATCTTCCCAACAGCAAGCTGCTTCATTTTCTTCCTCATGGACTTTTTTTTTCTTTTTTTCTGCCAATTTGACGAGTGTACGCTGACAGGTCCTAATTGTTTTTCTGCCAATCTGCTTTTCAGTTTTCCTAATCTTTCTCAAATGAAGGTCCTCTTCAGCACTATATTTTATGCTCTGGAGCTAAATAGCACAGTGGAATAGAGTGCTGAGCCTGGAGTCTGGAAAACTTAAACTTAAATCTGGCCTCAAACAGATTTATCCATGTGACCTTAGGCAAATAACTCCATCTGTCTGCCCAATTTCCTCAAGTATAAAATGACAATAATAATAGTATATCTCACAGGGTTGTTGTGAGGATCAAATATGATAATATTTGTAACAAGGTTAGCACTATGCCTGTCAAATAGTATTATATAAATATTATTATTGGCATTATTGCTCATAAAACTTACCACCTATTTACTTTTTTTAAGCAATTTACTTTATAAACTTGCCTTTCTATACTTTCCACTGATGTAGTTTTACATTTTTGTGTATTATCAAATAGTTTTTGGTGGAAACATAAGAAAAAAACATCTTTTTGATATGACTAAAATATTTTATTTTCTTTAAAGTCTTTTCTATTCTTTTAGGACAACCCTTTTGGAAAAAAAATAAATGATAAGTCAATAGAACAAAGCTTTTCATAGAGAAATGGATTAAGGGTTATAGCCAACTATAACTATTCTCTCTCCCACCACTTCAAGTGATTGGCCCTAGGAGCCATCCTTTTTCTCTGAGAAATGATTAAACTCTCAATAGAAAGGAGTGAAGGGGAGTGGTTGGAGGAATGGTATATTTCTTGTTTTTTAAATTCTGGATTATTAATTCAGACTATATTCAAAAGAGAAAAATAGAGAGGGGTTGTTTTGGTATGAGGATCGGAAAAATTCAGTAAACTAGTTTATGGCACTCAAAAAAGAAATAACACCAAACCTCATTCTTTCCTATTTTTTTTTTCATTTTTTCCCTTTGAATTTCTTATTTTTTCTTTATGAATTTTTTTTACTATTCTAATTCACTTAAAATTGGAGTATATTGAATTCTACAAGAATGCTCTTGTTAATTTGATTTATATTTACACTAAATCTTTAGCTTGATGTAATTTTTATAATATTGTAATTATTTTGATGTTTTGTAATATTGTCATGGCCAACTAATATCTCTCTGACTACTTAGGTCTTCCTTAATATTGTTGAACTTTGTCAGGTTTCTATGTATCATCTATATGTTTGTCTATCTATCATCTATAAATCTATCACCTATCATCTATATATCTATTAATTATCTATCATTTCTTTCTCTCTATCTAGCTAACTATTTATCTATCTGTCAGTCTATCTTTCAATCATCTATCAATCATCTATATATCTATGATCTATCTATTAATCTATCATCTATCTATCCATTATAAATCTATGTGTCTATCACCTTTCAGTCTAACATCCTCTATCAATCTATCATTTATCAATCATCTCATCTATCTATCATCTATTTATCAATCATCTATTAATCATTTATCAATCTATCATCTATCATTTATCTCTTTCCTTTTATCTATCATCTATTAATCTCTCATCTATCTCTTATCTGTCTATCTATCTATCATCTATCTATCTATCTATCTATCTATCTATCTATCTATCTATCTATCTATCAATATGGATTCTATGTGCCTAGGTAGTTATCTGGTCATTTAATACTTTTTGTATTTGTTTTGAATAGGTTTTCTCTTTTTACTTCTCTTTTCCTGTTATTTTGTAAAATTACTGGCAAAATAAAGAATTATTGATAATTTCCATAGATAGTTTTTCCATCCTATTAATCTTTTCTTTGGGCAGCTTTCTAAATTTTTATTAACAAATTATAATCCACAATCTGGACTTTCTATGCTTTGAAATCTCAGGCCTGGATTGATCCTCAATTCTGCAATTGTGCTGAAGTTTTTAAGTACCTTAATTAATCTGCTCCTGCTGCGTATAGTTAGTATTGTCTCTGCCATTCTCTTTTTCATAGTGTCCACTGATTTATTCTGATTTCCCAGCCAGTTTTAAAAGATAAATTCTGTTTTTATTTTAAAATTTTCCTTCAATATCCCCCTAATTTTTTCCTTTATGTTTTTAATCATTGATTCTACTTTGAAGGTCATTGGGGTTCTTACATTTTTATTTCTGTGGATTCTGATTATTTCAAATGGGTATTCACTTTATAGTTTTGAGATTTTGATTCATATTCTTTCTTGCCACCAAACTTATTAATTGGATTGTCTTTTTAAATGTTACTTCCTTTCCCTTGACTGTTTTGCAAGATTCCCCTGCTAATATTTTCATTCTTTTTTCTCTCTTTGTTTTTGTTCTTGAATTTTACTTTATTTTTTAAAATAATTTTATTTGTTTTTTTTCTTATTGCTCAGAGATGATAAAGGGAATCTGTGGATTTACATGACTCGTGACTGACCTCCCTTGATAGTAGTATCTCCTGGATTTTTATTATGGATATTTAATGTAGTTTTGTTTTGATTTCAATAATACTGATTTTGGTTGAGGTTTCAAATCAGAGGTGAGATAGCTATGGTTTCTGCAAGTTGATATGGAAGGTTTTTGGCCAATCCCCCTGAGACAATGGATTTCAAAGGACCTACTTCAGAACTACATGGAAAAAGGTTGAAGTTACTGCCATAGGTGAGAAAAGTGATCTCATATAGTACAGAGATCTGATGGCAGAGGCCAAGAGAGCAGGCAGAGAGAGGGAAGGATGGGGGCAGCAATGACTCTCTGTTATTGTTGACAAGGATGTAGCCTGAGGTGGGAGCACAGTTGGAGCTGGGATAAAAGGAGCTGTGAATCATCCACATTAGTCCAAGAAAGTGCAGGAACTGTCCCCTGCCCCCAGCTCTCTTTTCAAATACCTGTCACCTCTCACTGCTTCTGTTTTGCCAGTATCTTGGAATGATCAAAGAGGAGGAAGACTCTGAAATCCTGCCTCCATGGTGTTAAAGGAACAGCAAGGCGACTCAATTCAGGGATAGATTCCTGGTCTTGTTATTCAATAGGCGTATGATCTTGGCTAAGTTGCTTAATGTTGTTTTATTGTTTCATAAAAATCTCATTAAAATAGGATTTGCAAAAAAAATTTTCTTTGTAGGTACCAGAAATTATGGAAAAAGGGTCTCAGTTAGTCAAGGAAATGAAAGGTCAAAAAGAGAGTCAGTGAATGTCTATGTGCATATGCATGTATTTGTAAGTGTATGTGCATGTGCACATGTGTGTGTGTGTGTGAAAATGAATGTGTGCACATGTGTGTGCATGCATATGTGAATGAGTATATGTGTGAGAATGAAATATGGAAGATAAATTTGTTTGGGGATTCTTTAAGGGAAAAAAAAACTTTCTTGTGCATTATTTCATGAGTGTTCTAAAACATTTCCTTTCTGCAAGAGCATATTTTAAAAGGTGTCTACTCTGAACTACTTCTATAAGCTCTATTTCAAGCTAGTTCTGTTGAGTTTTGACAGGTCATTTGTCTCCTCTAGAACTCAGTTTTCTTTTCTGCAAATCAAAGAGCTTGGGATACATGGTCTGAAGGGTTGTTTCCAAATCTATTTTCCCAAAGCTTCACATCCCAATCCAAAGTGTAAGTCATCTTTAAGGATATGAATGGTGATCACAAGGGAGTGGTTTAGTTTCTTTCTGCTTATACTCAGAACATGCATTTAGGAGCAATAGGGGAAAGCTACCAAGCAAAAGTAGGCTTGAGATATTTGGAGGATCCAGGGTTTCCACAACTCACAGAATGGCTCCTCTAGACAGAACTATTCCAGGTTCAAGGCGGTCTCATGTCCTCTCAAAACTAGTAGTCATGAGCTTCACTTTCTTGTATTTTTCAATTGAAGAAGACAATTCAATGGGATGTGGTATAGTAAGAAAGGTAGTAATACAACTTCCCCCAATAAATCTGTGGTATACTTTCAAAAATACACAGGCTGGGGGGCAGAGCCAAGATGGCAGAGTGCAGACATGACTTTCTGTGACCTCCTCTGACCTTCTCTCAAACCAACAGCAGATTAAGACTCTAAACTGGTTCTGGAGGCAGAATACATAAATATTAGGAATACAATACATTCCCAGAAGATACCTTGGAAGAACTTCAGGACAGGTGTGTTTCAATCAGGCAGGGGGACACTCTGCCAAGCCCAGACCACAACAGGGGGAGCCTGGGGCAGGGAGTAAGATTATTGCAGCTTCCACATACCTGGGAATCTCCTGTGAGCCTCTTAGACTACTCTGTCCTGGTTGAAAGCAGGTGTTAGCAGATTTGCTACAAAAAGCAAATTGTAAATCATGGAGCCCAGGAAGAATGCCAGACCTAGCCACAATTACCCAGCACCAGAAATCAATCAGCTGAACTACCCCAGGGCAAATTAAAGTAGCTGTCCTACCATTGCTTGAGCAGATGTTAAGCCTTAAAAATGAATAAAAAAACAAAAAAAACCCTCTCACCATAGACAACTTTTATTGAGACAGAGAAGAACAGATCTCAAATCCTGAAGTTCCTAAAGGCAAAGCAACTCCAGAAGTCCCAGAGGGAGCCATGAGCTGGTCCACATTTCACAAGGTTTTCTTGAAAGATTGCATAAAGGATCTTAAAAGAGAGTTAGAAGAAAAATGGGGAAATGAAAGATCATTGCAAGAAGGAATGGGAAAAAAAAAACATATAATGCCCTACAAAAGAGATATGAAAAAAGACACTAATTCACTTAAAAAGAAAATTGATGAAATGTAAAAAGAATGTGATTAACAAAGCAATTCAATTGCCCAGTTGCAAAAGGAGCTAAAAATGCAACTAAAGAAAATAACACACTAAAAATTAGAATTGAACAAATGGAAATGAATAACTCATTAAGACTCCAAGAATCAGTCAAACAAAAAAACAAAAAAATGAAAAAAATAGAAGAAAATATGAAATATCACCTAGGAAAAACAACTAATCTGGAAAATAGAAGAGACAATCTAAGGATTATTGGATTTTCTAAAAGTCATGAAGAAAAAAAGAACCTAGACATTATCTTACAGGAAATCATAAAGGAAAACTGCCCTAATATCTTAGAATCAGAAGGTAAAATAGCCATTGAAACAATTCACCAATCACCTCCTGAAAGAGACTCCAAAATTAAATCCCCAGGGAACATTGTGGCTACATTTCAAAACTATCACACCAAGGAAAAGATACGCAAGGAGCTAGAAAGAAACAATTTAAATACCGAGGAGCCACAATTAGGATTACCCAGGATCTAGCAGCTTTCACCTTAAAGAATTGAAGTGTCTGGAATCTGATATTCCAAAAGGCAAAGGAACTTGGATTACAACCAAGAATAAGTGATCCACCTAAATGGAGCATTTTCTTTCAGGGAAAAAGAGGGACATTAAATCATATAGCTGAATTTCACCTATTTCTAATGAAATGACCAGAACTCACCAAATAATTTGATCTCCAAACACAGTAAAAGCAAAGATAGATTTAATTAAAAGTGATAAGGAAGGAAACTATATTTTACTAAAGGTACCATAGATAATGAAACAATATCAATACTAAACATACATGCACTAAATGTTATAGCATCCAAATTCCTAGAGGAGAAGTTAAGAGAGCTGCAAGAAGAAATAGACAGCAGAACTATACTAGAGGGGGATCTCAAACTTGCTCTCTCAGAACAAGATAAATAAAACAAAATAAATAAGAAAGAAGTTAAGGAGGTAAATAAATGTTAGAAAAGTTAGGTTTGATAGATCTTTGCAGAAAATTGAATGGAGACAGAAAGAAGTTCTCTTTTTTCTCAGTGGTTCATGGAACCCACACAAAAATTGAACATGTGCTAGGACATAAAATATCAAAATCAAATGCAGAAAGGCAGAAATAGTAAATGTGTTTTTTTCCAGATCATGATACAATACAAATCACATGCAATGTAATGCCAGGAGAAAATAGAGCAAACATTAATTGGAAATTAAGGAATCTCATCCTAAAGAATGAATGGGTAAAACAACAACTCATAAACACAATCAATAATTTCATCCAAGAGAATGACAAGAATGAGACAACATTTTTTGTGGGATACAGCCAAAGCAGTTATAAGGGGAAATTTTGTATCTCTAAATGCTTACTTGCATAAAATAGAGAAAGAGAAGATCAATGAATTGGGCTTGCAACTAAAAAAGCTAGAAAAAGAACAAATTTGAAACCTTCAATTAAATACCAAGTTTAAAATTCTGAAAATAAAAGGGAAGATTAATAAAATTGAAAATAAGAAAAATATTGAATTAATAAAACTGAGTTGATTTTGTGGAAAAAAAACTAAATAGATAAACCTTTAGTTAATTTGATTAGAAAAAGGAAAGAAGAAAATAAAATTGTTAGTCTCAAAAATGAAAAGGAAGAAAAAAAATGAAAATGGAGAACTTTCCACCAATGAAAGGGAAATTAGACCTATAATTAGGAGTTATTTTGCCCAACTATATGCCAATAAATTTAATAACATATATGAAATGAAGGAATATCTACACAATATAGATTGCCCAAGTTAACAGAAGAGGAATAAATTATTTAAATAGTCCCATTTTAGAAAAAAGAAATAGAACAAGCTATTAATCAACTCCCTAAGAAAAAATCCCCAGGGCCAGATGGATTTACATGTGAATTTTACCAAATATTCAAAGAACAATTAATTCCAATACTATATAAACTATCTGAAAAAATAGGGAAAGAAGGAGTCCTACCAAATTCCTTTTATGACAGAGATATGGTGCTGTTAGCTAAACCAGGTAGGGTGAAAACAGAGAAAGAAAATTATAGACCAATTTTTCTAATGAATATTGATGTAAAATCTTAAATAAAGTCTTAAATAGATTAAAGAAAGTCATCGCCAGAATAATACACTGTGACCAAGTAGGATTTATACCAGGAATGCAGGGCTGGTCCAATATAAGGGAAATTATCAGCATAATCAACTATATCAATAACCAAATGAACAAAAATAATATGAATACCTCAATAGATGCAGAAAAAGCACTTGAAAAAATCCAACTCCCATTCCTATTAAAAACACTAGAGTAGGAGGCGGAGCCAAGATGGCGAACTACAGACAGCATTCTCTGTAAGCTCTCGAGACCTTCCCTCAAACACAGACAAACTGAGCCTCTGAACTGGTTCTGGAGTGAGGGCTTCACCAAACACTTGGACTACAACGCACTTCTATCAAATATTTACTTTGAAAGAACTTCTGAGGTCAGTTTTAGACGGGCAGGGGATCAAGCAGCTCCCAGCGCTTAGACGCCAGGGCGCAGCCGGAGTGCAAGTCCGGGGCTGGGACGGAGCAGAGGATTTCAGGCTGCCAGGAAGTCCCTGGGAGACCCTTGGGCCACTTTGCTCTGCTTGCAGGCAGGTGCTTTGGCAGGTCTACCTTTGATAAAGGGTGGATTGAGAGTAGCTGAAAGGGTGGTCCTAGTGGGGATCTAGCCACATCAGCCCCAGACCGGAAGTCAACTAGGCAAACTGCCCCAGGGCAAATTGAAATCCCGCCTGCTGCTGCTGCCACTGCTGCCGCTGCTGCTGCTGGGGCTGCAGAATTTCCTCCTGTTAACTGATACCTCAGCTAAACATAATGAGCAAGAAGAAGAGAGCTCTCACCATAGATAGCTTTTATGGAGAGAAACTAGAGCAGTCCCCAGATCCTGAGATTCTGAAAACAATCCCAGATAAAGCCACAAAGGTGGACTTAAGCTGGTCTCCCTTTCAGAAGGCTTACCTGGAAGATTGCATAAAGAATCTCAAAAGAGAGCTAGAAGAAGATTGGGGAAATAAACTGAGAGCAGTGCAAGAAGGAAACATTGCCCTGCAACAGAGATGTGAAAAACTGGAAAATAAGTCTGATGAAT